>WTSP01007483.1:35532-80645 GCA_025331215.1 Actenoides lindsayi | reverse complement strand
GGCCTGTGGCTAGTGGTGTCCCCCAAGGGTCAGTGCTGGGTCCAATACTGTTCAATATTTTCATCAATGACCTGGACAAAGGGATAGAGTGTACCCTCAGCAAGTTTGCTGATGATACAAAACTGAGAGGAGTGGCTGACACTCCAGAAGGCTGTGCTGCCATCCAGTGTGACCTGGAGAGCTGGGCAGGGAGAAATTTAATGCAATTTAACAAGAGCAAGTGTGAAGTTCTGAATCTGGGGAAGATCAACCCCATGTATCACTATAGGCTGGGGGCTGATCTGTTGGAAGGCAGTGCTGAGGAAAAAGATGTAAGGGTCTTGGTGGACAAGAGGATGACCATGAGCTAACAATGCGCCCTCGAGGCCAAGAAGGCCAATGGCATCCTGGGATGCATTAAGAAGAGTGTGGTCAACAGGTCGAGGGAGGTTCTCCTCCCCCTCTACTCTGTGTTGGTGAGGCCCCACCTGGAATACAGTGTCTAGTTCTGAGCACCCCAGTTCAAGAAGGACAGAGAGCTACTGGAGAGAGTCCAGCGCAGGGTCACCAAGATTATTAAGGGAGTGGAACATCTCTCTTACAAGGAGGGGCTGAGAGAGCTGGGTCTCTTTAGCCTGGAGGAGACTGAGGGAGGACCTCATTAATGTCTATAAACACATTAAGGGTGAGTGTATGGAGGATGGAGCCAGACTCTTCTCAATGTCATCCAATGTTAGGACGAGAGGCAATGGGAGTAAGTTGGACCAGAAGATGTTTAGGATAAACACAAGGAAAAACTTTTTCACTGTGAGGGTGAAAGAGCACTGGAACAGGCTGCCCAGAGAAGTTGTGGAGTCTCCTTCTCTGGAGACATTCAAAACCTGCCTGGACACGTTCCTGTTTGGCTTGGTTTAGGTGATCCTGCTCTGGCAGGGGGGTTGTACTAGATGATCTCTCTAGGTCCCTTCCAACCCCTAACATTCTATGATTCTATGAATTTGGGCTGTTCTTTTTTTTCTATATTAACTGTTCCTGTCATGGTTGGTTGTTTTGTTTTGTTTTGCTTTGTTTGTTTTGGGTTTTTCTGTGTTTGTATTGGGGTTTTTTTTGGTATGTTTGGTTTTTTCAACTTTGTGGTTACAGAATGTTAACTGTCTCTTCTCCCTCATCCTGTACTGCCCAAGTTTAATGAGACTGTAATAACATCTTTGGTGTTATGTTTTAGTGGTGCTGTTCTGCAATAGATTTGGACGTAAAATCCCACTGTTTGCCTCCTCACAGAGACCCTGGCTAACCTTCTGTAAAAATGCAGAAAGAAATGCTTGTGCAGTCCCTTTCTTTACCACCAAGGCAGCAAGTGGAAGCCCATGCTCAACACAGGTCACACACCTGTTCTCATCTATGCTGGGCTAGTGAAAACATCAACTCTAATATCCTACTATCAGTTGCTTATAGACCTCATGTTCTCCTTTTCCCCTCATGTATTTTCAGTCAGTAAGAGCTCTATTCTGTATCTAGGATGTCTGGAAGAGACTTTGTCACGTCAGCTGATGTGTTGAAGCCTTGACAACTTCCACCTAACTTCTGGATCATGAATGATGATTTTTTTTCCCTATCTCCATTTATTTAGCTAAATACATGCTTTTGAAGCCTTCATTTGTATAACTACATTCTCCATATAGAAGCTCTCCTTAGTTGTCCTGCTGAAATTACCTACCATGTTCCACAGTTACTGCCACTTGCTCTGTCCTTACCTTTCTTTGTGTTGGAATGCCTTTAGTTTCACAGAAGATCTTTGTTTAAACTTCTGATTGCTCTGCAGTCTTCTCAATGGAAATCCTGTATACTGAGGGAGAGGAAAAGGAAACAGGAGCAGAGAGTATGGAGTAAGCAATAGGAGGTAGCATTATGGCTTTATTTTGTTCAACTGTGCTGCTTTTCTTCTTCTCTTCACTCTATCCGCCCATTTGTAAATGTTGTTACGCCACAGTTTCTCAGAGAGATCCTCAAAAAGAGGGCAGGTTCATGGAGTTGGAGGGAAAAAATATATGTAAGAAACAAGATTTTAACTGTTACGTTGTTTCTGGTCCCTCCTGCACCATTTCCTTGCTGTTCAAAGCTGATGCACTGCCAGAAGACACAGATAGTAGTTCAGGTTGTTCCCAAAATTGTCATATGTCCTAGGATGGGTTGTCATTTCAGCTGTAGTGAAGTGTTTCCTGATAAAGTTGGATAGGTGTGCTGAGTTTAGCAAAGATGGATGTGACATAGCCTGGCCTGGTGGACGTCTTCCTCTTCTGTGGAAGACCAGAAACACAGGGACAGCAGGAAAGAAACCAAGAATGCCAGAGGATATTTTGTAAGGTCCAAGAAGAGGGAAATTAAAAAAAAAACCCAAAACAAACAAAAAGCCAACAAACCAGGATTGCTTATCAGAGGCTGAGCAGAAGCTGGTCTGCTCCTCCCCACACAGGAGTATCTTGTCTTAAATTCCTGTGGGTGAGAAGAGGCATCTTGTGGCCATTGATCTCTATGCTAGCAAAGGTTAGGGAAATTTCTTGGAGTGAAGAGAACACTACATAGCTGTTACATGGGAAGGCTAGACCTATGTTATGGCTACAAAATTCAGCCAGCTTTAGCTCTTTATTTCTAACTTTGGGAGGCATCAATTGTCCTGTCTCAATTTTGCAGTCTTGAATACAGAGGTAGAAGCAATTGAATGGTACTAGCTTGTCCTAAGGAAAGACGAAAAACTGGGCTGTCCATGTTTTCCTCTTCCGTGTAGGAGTTGCTGAAGAGACTTATTCTTCTTACTACTTTTTCCATCTTCTCATGCTGAAATGCGGATCCTGGTTGTTTTGTTGTTGTTGTCATCCCCATCCTTCTAATAGCAAAAGAGCACATTTAATCTTGAGCATTATAAGTAGACAGGTTTTCTGACATCTCTGTCCATTCAGCTCAAAACCTGTCTTTGAATGCAGATGGGGCAATATTCATAGATGGGAAGCTTCTGGACAGTAATGAAGTCTAAAATGCCTGCTGTCTTCAGGATGTATTGTCTTCCACCCTTCCTTTTAACAGGAGTAGTGTTTTCTGCCTTTTAGCAACTTCCACATAGAGTTGTTCAGTTGTGATATACTTTGCTTAGTCTGAGGTTTCTGACTGTGTCCTGTACAAAACTTACATCCTCACTGTTTTCAGGCACTGCTAGCTGAGACAAAGGAAATGCCTATACTACGGAAAAAATCTTGCTAGTGTGCAGGAAGATTGTTCCCTCTTCACTGTGCCCCTGATGTTTAGAAATATTGTTTTAGACTGTAAGGTGATTGAAGAAGAAAGTACAACGAGGTTGTGTTGTTGTGCTGCTTACTCAAATTTAAGCATGTTCATCATGAGTTCCACGTTAGTTTGGTCTTGGTTCTGTTGAACTCATGGGATTCTTTCAGTCAGCTTCTGTAGTACTTGTAAAAAGCTGATGGCAGTAAATGGTTTTACAAAGAGCTGTACTGTTTTTGTTTGTCCTTATAAACATTTTATGGCATCATGACTCTGTAAAACTGCTGCAGTTTTGTATAGTACATCTAAATAACAATAAGCCTACACAAGATACTTTTTTCTCTGTGCATCAAAAGAGAAAAGGAGAGAGTTAAAATGCATGAGACATAGCATGTTTCTAGTGCTGGCTGACCTATATTGTTGTTATAAGGTTTCATAGAAATGTATACTACAAAAAAACCCTTCCACAGTGTGTAGATGGAATACTAACATGGAACATTAAACTATTACTTGTGTGAGATATTCAGGCTGGCAATGGAGAGAGCTGTGAGTAGCAGACAAAGATTCAAGGACACACCAAGACTCGGATTCCTTTTTTAACCCTTATAACTTTCTCACCTTTGTGAATTACTCAATTTTTACAAAGGAAAAAGCTAAGACTTCCTGTCATTTTTCAATGGATAGCTTACATTTTTTTTTTTTTTCTGTTTCTCTGTTGTGGTTTTCCATGTCTCATTAAAACAAAACAAAAAGAAAAAAGTTCCATTGAATTCTTGTTCCTTGATTACTTTATAACAAATGACTGTTTCAGAATTTGCCTATACTGAGTATAAAATGGAAGTGTGTGACTGAGACTAGAAGTGAGGATGGAAGAAAGGCTCTATCTAATTCTTTTTGATTAAACAAATAATTTTATGGAACCTGTGGTTTGGGATTTTTTTGTTTGTTTTTGTTAGGTTGGGGGTTTTTGTGTTTTGTATTTTTGTGTGTGTGTCAGGTTTGTTTGTTTTCTGCTTGTTTGGTTTGGTTTTTTGTTTTTTTTTTTTTTTCCTGAGAGAGAAAATTAGTTTGGACAATTTCTGGCACTTTGATTTTAGTTAGAAACTTTTTCTTTGGAGTGTGCAAAATGAAGCCTTCAGTTGTTATTAAGTCCTGACTGAGAACTATCTGTGTCCATTATAAGGATACTTCCTAAAACCTTTAGTCAGATGAAAATGGCATACTGAGCATATATGTTAAATAGGTTTTTACATAATTAAGAAATGAACAGCAGGCTGTGACTTTGAAAGTTTGCATCATGGAATGAGGATTCTCCCATTGTTACATTTCTATTAAATTTGACAGTGAGAGAATTTTTGGTTGACTCTTGCTTGGTGGTCTGTCAAGTCTGAAGCCAGTGCCATCTATTGAGGTTTATAAACTCTTTAGAGAAGCTCAATCTTCCTTTCTACAGAAACACTGTTTGCTATTAAGATTTACACACTTTAAAAGTTATCAGCTATCAGTATGTGTGTTCAATATCGTTAACTCAGTAGCTTATGATCACAGTAGCCTCTGGTATATCTTCACATAGCTCCACAGTTTGTTTAATTGAAAAGGTAGAAGGCTTTAGGAGATGAAGAATGAGCACCTTTGCCAAACATATCTGATCGTGTCCTGTTTGCCAAGTTAAGCAAGACATTTTTAATGTGGGGAAATAAAGGGAGGAAAGCTGATTTTCAGAGTATAAAATATCTGGATGCTCTACTTTATGCCAACAAGTGCAGAGGAGAAATCAGTATTTTCAAAAGTATTTCTGAATCTTTTCCTTGCTTGAATGTTTTATCTACGAAAAAAAGGCTAATCCTCATTTTTTATTTACTTGCATGAAAGTCTTGAGATGCTCTGCACTGTGTGCAAGTCCTGGGCAATTTTTTCTATTACTGATGAATTGTGCTTACTTGTCAGTTGTTGTAAACAGTTATAACTGAGCTGACAGTTATGATACTTGAAGTTTTAGTTTCAGAATACATATATTTCCAATAAAACTAGATTTTATTCTTTAAAATATGTTTCTTGTGAGTTCTGTTCTTTATGAGAAACTATTTTTCTCTATTTTCCTTGCACTCCCTTTCTTTTACCTCTTCCCTAGAGAAAAAAACCTTGAAGATGAAGACAGGGGATACTCATGTAGAATTCAAGGCTACTGAATGATCTAAAGAGCAAACAAGGTGAAAACTGTTTATATATGGTAGAAATGGGCAAAAGTAGTCTTTAGAATTAGAACTGCTCCATCATGAGCTTGAAGCCATGATTCTTCTTGGCATCTAGAGGGCAAGACCTGATGGTTCACCAGCCTTAACAGGGACAGATCCAGAGAGTACCATTGTCTTGGGTCCTTAGCTCTGTCCTGCAACTGCAGGTGTATGATTCTGTCTCATGAATTTTGACCAATTAGCCCAAAGTAACTTGTACCCATATACTTGTCATCTGAACAGCAAGTGCAGTTCTGGGAAGTGGAAGTCATGCAAGCAGTTTCTCTGACTTCTGCTGACTGGTGTGATCAGGGTTGCAAAGTTAGTTGGTGTTTATCCAGTCCCTGCACACAAGCTCTTTCTGCTATGAGGAAAGCAGTGGGCTGCACTGGTGGACCACTTGCTACTGTTTTCAGATGCAAACCACAGTGGCACTGCTCCTAGCTACATAGGACATGGCAGTTGTGGCTACCACCAGCAAAACTCTGTGCTGATGCTTACATGCAATGTCATCTTCCAACTTTTTTCATCTGTCTTGTAATAACATGGACACATTAAAAAAAAAATGCACAGAATGATTTAGAGAAGTTTGTGTTTTAATAGAAATGCTTCAAAAGTATGTACTTTCTCTGGTGGCACATTCCTGGGTGTGACACTTGTTTCTGACAAGCATTTTGGTAGATTTGGAAAAATTTATTTGAAGTATTTATCCTTTTAACATAATAGTATCTTTTTTTGTAAATTGCTGATGATGTTTATACTTTTTAAAAGAAGCAAAATATGCTTAAGTTTATACCAGTAAATATTATTTGAAGCTTCCTAGTCTCAGAATGTGGCAAAAAGGTATACATAGATGGCTGCAGAGAAAAGATGATGGGGTAAAACTAAATTGTATTTTTGATTTACAATAGTCCTTCTGTTGCCTAATCCAAATTATGAATGTTTTGTAATCTTGTTGCCTGAAGCTCCTGTTAATGTTTATGAGCCAAATGTATTTTTTGGTGGAAGAATAAGCTCTGTTTTGTCTAAATAGTTTAATGTTTTAAGTGTACATTACATGATTTGTAGAGTCAGTATCATGTTAAAATGCAGGTTAAATAAGGGATGGGTGATTTTTCTGAAGCCTGTGATACATTACTAATTAATTCTAAGGGTGACTCTTAGTAACCCAAAGTTGTTACTGTGTGATGGAAAAGTACTGTTCTGCATCCTTATTTGTGGTCCTCAACCAGCCTACAGGTTGTGTGCTTTTGTGGGTGCATCTTAAACAGCAGGACCTCTTTTCACCAAGTGATCTGGGTCTTGAGTATATTGGGCATTTGAAGAAGGGTAAGGTGTCACTTGTAAGATTATATCATAGGTACCTACAAATATTACTTCTCTCTAAAGGAAGCTTCGCTGATTTGCTTTAAATATTCTTGCTGGGCTTTAAGACAATGGTGATTTAAGCTCTTAAGCAGAAGCAAGGTAAAAGGACTGATTTGGAGTGTTGTGATATTTCCAGTATACCGGGGGGGGGGGAGGATCTGAGGAGATACTGACTGCTGTTGGGGAGGGGATTTCCCTCCTGTTTTCCCCTGATACTTTCCTCCCCTTTACCTTATAATTATAGAATTTGAGCTAGTATGGACTCCTGTTTTTCAGCATTTAAAAAATCAGAATACTTAAAAACTGTCAGTTGTGGTCCCATCTGTATCTATTTGGACTGCAGGTCAGCTGTATGATCTAATTAAAACAAACAAACAAAAAACTCCAAATAACAAACAAATAATAAAGCTTTTTTCTTTAAAGTTCTCTAGTGAAGGTGTTCAGACATGAGGAAGCTGTCCCTTCCTTTCTACAGGTGCTTTTTCTTTTTAATAGTATTGCACTCTGTTCTGCAAATTTTGTTCTATAAACAAAAAAGTTAATGATGTTGTTAAGCCTTTCTTCTTTTACAAAAAGGATGTTGACTTCCTCCACTGCCCTTACTCAAAATTATCTTTTATTTTTTAGAATGGGAGGTTTGTCTTTGTAAGGGTCTGAGGTCACTATTCAGACATAGTGCCTCAGTTCCACAACATCCTCTTTGAGTCTTTTAAAAAGACAGCTCTCTAGATCAAATAATTAACTCTGTTATGCAATATGTAAATTCTTCTTTCTAGGATGATTTACACCATTCTATTTATTATTGCTATTATCTGTTTCATCATTACTCATAAAATTCAGCAACAGTGCAACAGTAATGCACTGGGCTAGTGTTGATGTTGAACACTACTTCATCTTGCTCGAGCAGTTAATGCGTATTTTGATCAGATGCTTTCTGAGGCTTCAAAGATGCCTTGACCTCTTTGGACACTGAAAGGTGTTGTACAGGGGGTCTCCAAATCTTTATGACTATTCAGTTGCACAGTGTTATTTAGTCTATTTTTGTTTTGAAATATCTTTTAAAAGTTGAGAAATATAATGTGGTATAACTTTTTTTAAATGCAGACCGAACATCTGACCTATCTCCTTGACTTGTCCCCCTGTAACCAACAGGATTATGCATATCATGTACAAGTCAGTGTAAGACCTTATTTCACTATGTAGGCCTGCTTGCAGGGGAGTCACTGTGGGAGAGGAAAGTATAAGTTTTCTCCCCCAACAAGGGGTACTCTTCAGTGTTTCAGGGTGCCTCCTGCAGCTGCTGGTAGAACAAAGGCTTCAGAATCAAACTCTAAATCTGTGACAACAAAAATACCTGCAAATGATAGGAGAACACTTGAAATCCCTCCAGCACTGTACACCATCACCAGGCAGACTGCCAAACCCACAGCTTTTTAACTAAACAAACAAACGAAAGAAGCCCTTAGGCCATGGAACAAGAAAGTTTGTGCTTCTAACAAAGAAAAACAAAAATTTTTTTTTTGAAAGGTAGGGTTTGTGTAACCAACCGAATTAAAACATTGTAGTACCCGAGGGCATGGAAATCCCTATGGGTTGTTTATTTCAAACCTTATTCGCTTGAGGATCTGTAAAACTGTTCTTGACCTACATAAAGCATCAACCATAACAAGCCTTTATTTTTGGTGGAAGATTCAATAGGAGTTTGTCTGCTTTGAAAAAATTTCTGATATGATGAGGGAAATATCAAACAAGATTACATCAAAAGGTTAAATAGACTCCTCCTCCCAAGGGGGTGAAAAACTGCATACAATTCTATATAAATTCAATATTATAAATAGTGCAATATAGCAGCTTTGCATGAAAATGCTGAAAATAATTTTTTTAAATTGCATATTTTTTAATTTTTTTTTTTTAAAGAACCAAATTATTCTTGCATTTCAGGTATGGCAGTGTGGTATATCACTCACCTTGGGTTCAGATTTAGTTCTTCTCACATTTTTGAGGAAAAAAAAATAATTCTGACCTAGCTGTTCCAGTAAAACACACATTGTGGAGGAAAGATGGAAACCCAAATCTGAAGTAATCTGTTTTAATTGTCCTTCAGTTTATATTTGATTTGGCTGCTGACCTTCAGCATCCTGACAGTCAACTGACTCACTCTGATCACAGGATATGTTTGAGAGCTATATTAAAAAGGTGATGATAGGTACATAGCTGAGCTTTCTCTCTCTGTTTTGAGGAGGGGTGTGGTTTGTAATTCGGTTTTTTTATTAATTTTTTTTTTCCTGTGTGTGAGATGATGCAGTGAGCCTTTGTGGGCAGTACAGTCAGAACCTCAAACCTCATGAGGACTGATTGATCCCTGATGCTGGGGAGCTGTGAGCTCCTGTGGAGAGCACCTGTATGAGCTCTGATGTGCTGGTGAGCTGTGGTGAGGAGCAGGGCAGGCAGTGAACATGGAAGCTGCAGGAGGTTTGCTGGGAAATGCTTCATATTAGCTCAGATCCTGGGGCCACCACAGTCTTACTGGAATAAAGACTGGGGATGTGTGGTCTCATGAAGCCAGTGCAGAAGTGGTGTGTGGGTAGCTAATGCTTGAATGAAGCAGGTGAAAAAGCAGTGAATTTCTCGCAGGATAGAGAGTAGTCTGGGGGGATCGCAGGGATGGTGTAGGCACAGCTCTGGTTACCTTGTCTGTTTTCTGGGTTTGTGCTGCCAGGGTCCCTCTGGGCTAGCTGCCAGCTGAGTGAATGTGAAGCCAAGACTGATGAACCAAACCTTGGTTTTCATACTTCCCATGTAAATCGCTGTCCTCTAGAGCTCAGTGTGGGTTTTTTTGGGGGCTGCAAAGAACATCTGCCAGCTACACTGGGATACCTGCCTGCACCTGCCTTGAGTGAGAGGCAGTGCTGGAAGTGCATAGTGATGCTGCTGTGTTCCTCTCTGCTCAGTTGATTTAGGATCAAGAAGCCAAGTACCCCTCTCCCCTTCTTTGCATCACCACAGCCACCCACCCTTCTGTACACCTCAGTCACATTTGCTGGCCAAGGGCATACAGCCAGTGTGCCAGCCTAACCTTTCACTGTGTGCTTACGACATAGGGTGTTACACCTTCCATCACACCCCATGTGTTAATTTCGCATTAGTCCTATGTAACTTGTAGGCTTGTTTCCTCAAGAGGATTAACCTCAGTGCATGGTTCACCTCCTGGGACAAAGAGGGAAATTGCTTACTGGGCTGGCATCTGCTATGATGGCTCTGCATTGCTTTGCTGTCCCTTCCTGCTCTCCTCTTTTTGCTTAAGATGGAGCTCCTCATGATCTTTTGTAAAACTTAATATTACTTGAGATTTACACTTGTCTAGCCTCTGTAAGGCATAGCTATCTTTGTTATCCTTTCTTAATGGTTATCATAAAATCCTGTTTCCCTGCACATAAGCCTGCCCTGTAATTCAGGGGAGCAGACTTTAATACACCTTACTATTATTCTTCATATGAAACTCTTATTGGTTTTAAGTGAATAGTAAAATTTAGGCATGGTATTATAAGTGTTAGGAAACTTAAATAGATGAAAACTAGGATGTTACTGCATGCTGTGATCTTACCAGTTTTGCAGTATTTGCCACTTTCTTGAAAATTCACATTCTGAGCTTAGGGATTTAAACAGGAGAAATGTAGCCTTTGTTGCACTTTTACTAGATATCTTGAGGAAAAAATGAAGTTCAACAATTTCTAAAAAATGTTTTCTAAAAAATTATTAAAATTACCCAGTCCTAAGTTTTGGGGTTTTTTTGGTGGGTTTGGTTTCTTTTTAAGCTGCCTTGAATTTTCTTGCACTCATAATACTTTTTGCTTTCCTTGAAAAGGCCCACCTGTTTGTGGAGCACTGTGATTACACATGCCTGTCACTCTGCTTAAAAAGAGGGATGTTTCTGATTTTCAAGACCAGGGAGCAAAGCTTAAAAACATGTTTTGTTTTCAAGTGTAAAAATGTTCACTGTTTTTAATTAGGATTTCCTTAATCTTTTTAACTGGGGGGAAAAAGTTAAAACTGGAAACCTTTTACAACTCTTAATTTTTGTTCTCACATTATGTGCAGCATGAGATGGGGCTATCTTGGAGTGCTGCCTTGGGAGAAGAATGGTCTGGAAGACCTTATTCCTATTTTCCTGCAGAAGTTTTTGCCTCCCATGCTTTTTGTAAGCATTATGTCCTCTTGTCCTTCATTTTTGCTCCTTAGGTGAAGAAAAGAAATTGCCCGCTTTGCTTAAAACCATGTGTCCTGGTGTCTGTTAACAACTTTCTCCTCTTGTTCCTCAGCGGAGAAGAGGAGAAAAGACTTCGGTTTAATTCCTATCCCAACCTTGCTCTCTTCACCTCTACACCTAGAGCAGCTTGTACATGTGCAGTCTGGCACATAGGTCCACCTAACACCTCTCACTAAAAAGGTTCTAGCTGTCATTTGTGACTTGAGAGGGTTAATGCGTTAAAGCTGACCGAGATGTGAATGGGAGTTGTCTAAATCTCGAGAGAAAACTAAAATGGGTGACATGAGAAAAGCAGTCATCCATTGTTGCCTGATGATAGAGAAGTTTTGAAAAATCAAACGCTCTAGTATAGCCTGACCGTGTGCAGAGAAAAACCTAATTAATTATAAATAGGAAGAATAAATAATTTAAATGTATCACTTATTTCTCCTTTATAGTTTAAGTCATGAAAAAATAATTTCAATTAGAAATTTCAACTCAATCTGAAATGCAGAGAGGCATGATGGTTCAAGATGGATGTGAAGTCCTTTATGATTTCCTTCAAAAAAAGTGAGCTTTTATTTTACAACTTGGGTGATAAAAAAGAAAAAGAAGGAAAAAACCCGAACATGATTGCTGAGAAGAGAAACAAGCAAAGTTTCCTTTGATAGAGTAACAATGTATTTTTAATTTACGAATTAATAAGTATGTTGTGTGCTTTGTCCAATTTGTCAAAACTGTCTGGGTTCTCTTAGTATTCATGTTATATGCATGAAATAGATTCAGTTTTCCCCATTAATTATAATATCCCATTTCCTCAAGAGTAACAAAAGATGATTCATTCCTCTCCTCTGGCCCTAACTGGCTCCTTGGTATTACTGATGAGGGTTTTTTCCATTTATTTTTGACCTTGTGAAACTGTTTATGTTGGACTTGGTCATGATGAATGCAGTGGGAACCGGGCAGACTAAGGGTGACAGCAGAGAACTAGCAGGTGAGTTTCCCCCCTACTCGGTGATACCACCTTGCATACAACTCTTAATATCCAAATGTGCCTGAGCTCACTTAGCTCTACTGGAAGATCTTGAACCTTGAAAAAGGTGTGTGTTGTTTATAACTATAAAACTAATTCATGATGCCACTATCATTGATGTTGATTATTTTTTGTATTTTTTTTTTTTTACCACCCTCTACTCCTAGGTCTTGCTTTTAGTAATCTCATGGGTGCTATAGTTAGGGCTATATTTATTTCTCCATAGATCTATATCTTTAAACTTGAGGAAAATAAATAGGAATAAAGAGGTATATGTAGTATCTGTATGCTGATGACTCTCTTCTCAAGCACAAAATATGGCCTAATTCATTCAAATTACTGCTTTTCCTTTCAGTAAATAGTCTTCTCTCTTGTTTTTCAGTTTCCGCTATGCAATTTTCCTGTTCACTGGGAACTATCACTGCAGCATATGCAAAATACCTATGTGCTTACATCTGTGGACACTTGCAAGTGAGATATATTGAATGCGGTGTGAAACAAAGATTTTTATTAGAACTTTATTGGAATAACGCTAAGAGGAGACCAAAATTAGCAGATATGGAATTAGAGTGGCAGTATCTGGTGACCATTATTGAACAAGAAGACATGCATAAGTATGATATCTAGGAAAGCTAAATGAAGTTATTTATACAACCATCTTAAGGGAAGTGAGTAATTAGCATACAGATGTGTACTCTAGGTGAAATTTTAGCACCAGATAAAGAGGTGGTGCTTTTTCTATTGTTTTCCAGAGGGGTCAACATCTCTTCCTTGATGTTTTCTATAGGGTGACAAGAATATGTTTGACCATTTCAATAGCTGTCTTTTTATTTAGTATCACATATTTAAAAAGTTAGATAACAGGTTCTGTAGACCATTTGGTGTTACAGTGGTTTGTGACACCTACAGTAAGGAAGGAGTGATAGCCAATCTGAGATCAAAATTAAAAGATGCCTAAAGGCATCTGTCTATATGTGACTGTCCAGTTGGTAGTTACGTGACAAACTCTGATTGTAGTCTGTGTATAGCCAGCACGGACCAGAGAGCTACTCATCCCATCCTGAGGTAGACCTCAACCCGGGTATACAATTTTCTAAATGTAGATTGTTAGTGTCTGAGTTCTGTGGCATATCCCACCTTGCCATGAGCAGCTGTCCTGGAAGGTATGGGTCCTCCTGCAGGTCCTGTAGTTAGCTGCTAGTTCTGTGTGGGTGTCTTACAGAGCATTAGATGATGACTTTAGGCAGTTGAGTTCTTTCCCCATCTCTCCTTCTCTTCTTTCCCCGCACCCCTCCATCTTGAAGAGGTCAGTTGCATCTCTCCATACATGTACCGGAGAGGTTATTAAATAGTCAAGAAGCTACAATAGGAGTTAGACTCTTGGAATTTTGGTGTCTTAATCACAAATTGAATTAAAAACCTCCAAAAAATAATATAGCTTTTAATATAAAAAGCCTTTCTGAGAGAAAAGAAAGAAAAAAAAAAATATTGAGAGAAAGACCTGGATTGTTCCCAGTATGCTCTTGGGTGTTGGAATCTCTCTGAGGTTGCTACATTTTTCTTTGCACTAACTAGTCACTGATATTCCAAATCTTTTGATTTCACATTCAGTAATTCTGCAGGTGTTTCACCAGATCAGTTCCTGCTTTCTGTGCATGGTAGTTTAGCAGCAAGAGTGAATATCTCAACTATTGGTTCTGTTCTGTATGACCTTATGAAACAATGAGACTTGTTTAATGTATGAGAAGTACCAGTATTTTTAAAATTATTCTATGATCGTTTTGCTATACCTCTTAAAAACAAAAGACTTCATGCAAAAAAAAAAAATTCAAAATACCAGTTTCCATTTGAAGTAACTCTTGTGCTGTCTTGTCCTTATACACAGCAGGTCAAGTGTGCACATCTATGTTTAATGATTTGATAAGCTTGTTCCACCTTTTTCTGTTCTGAATTTCCTGAGTAGAGCTTGTGAATATGCATTTCCAAAGAAGCATTTAATGGAAAAGCATTGTGATTTTTTTCTTTAATTCCCCCCCCCCCCCAATTCAAACGATACTTTTGTGCAGATCTGGAAAACTTTTCAGTTTATAAAAGAATCAGACCAGCAGTGGGGGTATGTGTGGGGAAAACAAGGGTTTAGAATTAAATGGAGGCTAAAGGTCTACTGGAGGAGTAGTAGTAAAGAATAAAAGCTCTTTGCTATTAGACTTTCTTCCACTCTTATCTGATGAGTTGAGGCTTTTAATTCCAAGGGCTTATTTTGTTACTTGGAGGTCTGAGATTTTCCCCAGGCTCTAGTATGGACTCAGAGATTACATATAAGGATAGAAATATTTTGTTTGGGGCCTAATAAGACACTGGTAAGTTACCTTGTACATTTATCTAGTTCAACAGCTGCTTTAATGCCCTCTGACAATCATATTAGCCCCTTTTACTAGATAGTGCATGAAAAACTGCAAAAGCATCTCTTGAGTGATAGTATCACTTCAGGTTATCTGTTCAAGGGCCCATGTACCATCAGGCTGCACTGTGATGCTGGTTTCGTTTTGTGATAAACTGGCTGAGGAGTAGTTTTCCCCGCCATATAATATTTCTTCCAATTGCATGATAGGAAGGGGTTTTTGTTTGCTGATTTTTGGTTAGGTTTTTTTATGCATAAAAAATAAAGGAGAAAGAAATCTTCATTGAAGAATAGCATGTATAGTATACAAAATCATGTAGTTGAATTGTTTGTTATGAATTTGTTTGTAATCCTAGTGAGCACCCCAGTTACTGGGGTAAGAGCTGGCCTCTTCACTCTTGGGTTCAATAATAATTTCTGATTAGGTCTATTTGAAAATGAGCTTCAGCTGGTAGTTTACATAAACTAATGCTCATCAGTCTTGCAAATCTAGTCAAGTAGCCGTGTCAAATATGATGAGATTCCCAGGAGGAATATTTAAAAATGTGGTATAATGTATGATTTGTAGCTGTATGTTGAAATCTTGCTATTAAGAAAAAACACATTGTATAGAGAAAATGCATTGTGTGTGTGTGTGTGTATATATATATCACTGATGATATTGGAGACCTTTGTTCAAGTCTATAGTCAAGCCTCTAATCACTGCTATAGCTTCCATCCCAATTATGTGTGTGTGATCTTTTGCTTTGTTTTCTTCCCTGCCCCTTCCTCCCGCCCCCTCCAAAACTATGTTCTGTTTACGGAGAGGTAAGGTGGTAAAATTGTATTCAATTGGACTTTTCTCTGAGGGGTGAAGGTGAATATTGTCTGTATTGGTTGCATCCCTAGGAGCTGCTGAACTAAAGGCAAGGAGCTGACTTCATGGGACAAAAACTCTAAATTGTAACCAAGATTTCCACTCTGTTCCATTGTAAAATAGATGCTCATCTGCTAATTGTTACATAACACTGGAGCGTTAGTCTTTCTGTGCTTGAATTCAGGCCTTGCAGGATCATAAATGCTTGGAGAGGTTATTTTTGCTGTTCTGTCTTGGGTTTCTTCCATAGGCAGTGAACAGATATCTTAATGCCTCTTGAGTAATTTTTATTCAGAGCTTTGATGTGAGGCTGTTACATGTCAGGTACATTTCCAACAAGTAGTTGTGCGAGTTTTAACTGCAGCCTAGGAGATCGTTATATATTGATTGCATACTATTGCATATTTAGAAATAAGTTCAGCATAGGCCAGACCCCATTAACCTTTTGGGATATTGGAGATGAAATGCATTTATTGCCTGTTTCCTTTTGTTTGTTCATTTGCTTTGTTTTCTTAGAGAAATATGTCAGCATACTCATGGTTTAGATCTTCTAGTAGAGAAAAATTTGTCTGAGCTAAGCTTACTTGGTACACAGAGTAGTATGGACTATGTCCCTACACCCAAAATGTTTCCTCCACTTGAGACTTTGGTGTCACATTCTTGTAAGATGTTTGTGAGAACATGAAGCTGGCAATAATTTCTGTTTCTTCAGCTCCAGCCCTCTGTGAGAGCTGGCAATCTTATTATCATGTAATCTTCCTCTTGAATTTACTGGTTAGGTTATTCCTCTTAGATGTATGGAGAGAACTTGCTTTATTTTGGTTTTAAACCAGTCTTCTAATTTACACCCCAAATATTTTCAGAACCAACTTTGTTGTTCTAGCATTATTATACTTTGACTTAAACATATCTCCTACTTCTTCAGTGTGCACCTCTTTGATATAATTATGCTTGGAAGAGAATAGTATTTATATCTCTCTATTGACATCTGTGCATTAGAAATCAAATATAAACATAATTGATCAAAATTAGATTAATTTTCTTTCAAAGAGTATTATAGAATAAAAAATGAGTAATTAAGCATTTCATTTAAGTTCTGTGTGGGATTTGTCTGGTACCTTTTGACATTTAATTTTGTTAAATATGATATTAAAATACACATGAAAATTGTTTGATAAAACATGATCTGCTTTCTTTTAATCATACCTTTTAAAAGAATCAACTCTTGTGTTTATAACAATATCCATTTTTAAACAGCTGTTTCAAAATGCAAAGGCAAACACTCAGTTCATTTAGTAGTATGTAAATACACTGTTTTCATTTAGAAAGTCATGTGTCAGTGCACTTTTAAGGATTCCAATGCTTATCCTGGCACTGGGGCTTACCTTTTTAATGCAGGAATGAATATATAACCTCAGGAAATAGGGTGGAAAATTTGCCTGTATAGCTGTATTGTCTGACATTCTAATCACATAAGCAGTTCATCAGTGCGTGTTAAGGTAGTGGTTGATTTTTACCCTAAAATATTCCCAGTTTTACATCTGCATTAGTTCCTTTATCAGCCCTCTACTGTTTTGTAGCTGCATTGTCTCTAATATGAGCATTTGTTGTACACTGAGAGAACCTGCAACAGCCTTCATCTGCTGCCTTATTGCATCCTACAAAAAGGCATAGATGCTTCAGGAGTCTGTGGAAATGTTCTTGAAGACAAAAAAGAAGTCTTAAAATTATAGCTCGAAAGCTGTCCTGCTAATATCAATTCACACCTTGGAAACATGCATCCATCCTCCTCCATGCTCCCATGTCTCAACTTCAGTTTTAAAAAAGTAGTAAATGTTTTATTAATAGCTCCTTAAAATCAATCCTTAATGTGTGTGTTCATCAGGGTAAAATACAGTATCCTAAAATATTGCTAGCACTGAGCATTAATGTTGGGAAAAAAGTGTTTAAGTTCTACGTAAATGAATATTAAATTTGTAGTAATCTTTTAAGACAAGTCACTGGTTTATATTCTTTTCTGGTGCTTTGTAGCTCCAACAAGTTTTGTCTGAATCCTGCATTAAACTGCAGAAAGTTTGGGATAAAATTTGCAGTTATTTCTATTATTCAAAGATTAGTGGAACTTGGTCATTCAAAATAATAGGTATTCTTAAAACTTTCTATTAAGATGTTAGGCGTAACATATACTCAATATATCATAATGTAACACATCTTCAAAATGCAGCAGAATAATAGTATAATGTTTTGTAAGTCATAGTAAGGTGTCTAACAACTCTTCTAACATCTATAAGTACGCTGAATAATTAGTAGATGCTGCTTTTGTCGATATGAATATTTCTGCTGATGTATGAGATTCTGGTTGACCTATATACACGTCCTTCTCAGTAATCAAATTTCTGTCACTGTACATCTTCTGTGTTCATCCATGACTTGTACTTTGCTGGGATTGCCCATGGAGTTTGAAGGCACTAATAAAGCATATATTTTTCAGGATGGCGAATTTTCTGCTTTAGTTAGGCATGTAGTATGTCAATCCTGAGTCCCTCCCAGTGGCAAGAACTCATGTGGAATAAAAGAATTGGAATGAATGCTTTTAAAATGAACAACTTTTAGTAGTGTTTTACTTCTAAATCGTTGTCTCTGCACTTGGAATAATGTAAAAGCATTTATTAATATTTGATGGCATCATGAAAGCCTTAGGTATGTAGATTTATGGAGCCCACAAATGGTTCACCTGGGCTTCAAAGTTCTTGTTCTCTATCCTTTAGTCAAAGCTTGGTATGTGTAAAGGTGATGAGGCAAATGTATCTCTTAGAAGGGTGCTGCCCATAAGTGGACTCAACCTGATGGAAATATACTCCCTTGCATGCTTATTCTGATACTGTATGTACTATATGCTAGTATGAGATGAAAACCCTTGCATTTCACTTAGTAAACAATATTTTAAAAAGTTTGGGGTTTTTTGGTGCTGTTTTTTGTTTGGTTGGTTTTTTAATAGTTTGGCAAAACTTTGTCCCTGGAAATGTTAACTTATTGCATGAATCTGCATGCTGAAGAAAGATTTGCTGTGTTTTAACAGCTAGCAGTAAGATCTGTTAATATTTCTGATGGAATGGACTCTGATTTTTCTAAGATAATGATTTATAAGAAATTAGATTTGGGATCTGGAATATCAGGGTTAGGGAAAGGTCAAGGAATTAAAAGGTTGGTACGGGCAATAAAAACCAGAAGTAATACAACGTTATGTATTAAAGAGGAATTTCTGTCAGGGCAGGGCATAAGAAAGGCAAAGCACCCAGGGAAAGAATGACTATGGATTTTGGCATTAAAAATCCAGGACTCATAAAGCAACTGGTCTCCACATAAAGCAAGCAAGAGACACCTTCAGTCTTTGTTTCTGCCATGTAGATGCAATTCCCTATCTCAGATTGACACCCGTAGCATGCACTTTTATTACGCACTGGCCTCAGCCATGTTGCTTTTTTCTATTGATATTTTACCATCCTGGAGAACAATTCAATTTAGGTTACATAAAACCATAGCTGAGGTACTAAACTGCACAGCACCCTGACCTTACTTGCCTGTGAGTGCATGTGCTGGACATCCAGGTTAGCTGCCTTTCACCCACCCCTTTCCTCCCCATAACTTCTGTTGGGTCAGACTGTGAGACCAAGAGACACAGTTGTGCTGTCCTGCACATGCGTATCCAGAGGTGCTAGCAGCTGGGTGGGATGTGGTGGGGCTGAGCTGCAATGTGTGCCTGGCTTGAGCAGTGTGTTCATGCCAGCCTTGCAGCAATGTTCTACACCACTCTGGGAGAAGAGAGTAAAGGGGCGGAGGGAAAAGGGGGCCTTGGAGTGGGTAGGCACTCACATGCATGCAGCACCAGCAACCAGGCAGTCTGTAGACACACCCATTATTCTGTTCAGCCTTGCTGCCTGTCAAAGATGAAACTCAAACTTGCTGCGGGAGTGCTGCCAGACTCGGGTCATCTTAGTGTATGTGGGGCTTGCACTAGAGAAGATTGCTGCTTGTTCTGGGAAGATTAGTTAAGAGTGACACAATTGTATTTTTGTTCTGACTGTACTACACAAAACATTGCCAATTACACATTTGTCTTGCTATTTAATTTGCTGTGATGATGAGATGATGTGTGGTGTTCATTCTTAACAGGTACGTTTCCTTCGTGCTTCTGCAGGAAATTATTAGGACAGTATCTCTCTGATTATGTAATGCAGGTTGCTTCAGCCTATGTATGTGGTGTTGACTATAATGAGACCAGGGATTAGAAGCAGCATGTGTTCCAGGATAAATAAAAAGGTCTGGACTAATCCAGAAATAGTTTATTGTGACCTTATCCAGTGATAGGAGAATTTAAGTAAAGGTAAACTTTGGCTGATGTTAACCTTTAGTGTCTCTACTGGCTTCTCACTTTCAAACAGAGACTTCTCTAATCAAGAGGTCAAACTCTCTAGAGCAAAATCTCTTGTTTTGAAAATGGAAAAATCTATAGGCTGAAACAAAAATGTTGCCAATTTTTATACCTGTTCATTTCAATATAGAGAGGAGGCAATGCAAGCTGTAACAATACATGTAGCATGTACCCTTGGATTAGGTTAAATGTGCCAAAGTGGGACATGTGCCTCACTGAAATGCCTAGTGTTATAGGGTGGTATGGTACCCTGTAATATAGAAGTAAGGGCGTGTCTGAGTTGGGAATGTGGAGAGCTGAATGTGATGCTGTGTATGGTGAGGCTTCAGCCTCCTCATGGTATCTACTAAGTTTGTATCCATATCTCTGAGCTAAGGCGTGCCAGCAGAGCTGGCTGCAGGGAGTGAAGCTGGATAGATTAGGGGATGATGAATGAGGAGAAGTGTCTGGGTGTCCACCCTCCATGCTCAGAGGTTGATGATGGTGTGGTATAGAGGTGGGATCCTAATTCAGAGCAGTGAAGTAAGCATGCCCATATATGTGGAGGCATGTTGGCCTGGGGTGTGAGTTGGGCACTTGTGGAGTGGTTGAGTTGGGGTGCCCCTTCTGAAGGTGTAAGGGCATGGTCTGTTGTCATAAGGAGAAAGGATGAGAACCCCTTCCATGCCCTTGCATGCATGGCAGTTACTGCCAGTGCTGACGTAAAAGCTGTCCTTCCCAATGTTTATGGTACTCAAGCAGACAGAGTTTGGACTTGCCTTCTCAAAACTCAGTGATGAACTATGCAGGAGCCCCTTGGTGTGGTCATTTCCATGATGTCAGGTGGTTTTGATGGGTTTTAAAAATGCAACAAAAATGAGTGCAGTTGAATTATGACATATGCTTTCAGACTAAAGATAGCAGGTTCCATTGTGCCACCTTTAATAGAAATATTTTGGGTTTTTTTATTCAGAGTAAGAGTTTTGTATGAATTAGAACTTTTTTTAAAAGCAAAATAAGATTATTTTTTTTTCCTTTACATCCTTCTTCAGGGAGAAGGGGTCATTTTTAAAACTGTTGTTGCCTCTTCCATTGTTTAGTAACACAGAATTTATTTTCCTGAGCATTTTTAACATTATTTTTACTATTTTCTAAGATTCCTTTCCATCCCCCTTCCCCGTACAACTAATGCTTGATTATTAGCAGCCAAACTTGCATCTAAAAACTCCAAGGGATCAATAACCAGTTTGGCGCAGTATCCCAATGGCTAATGATTCTGAGTTTTGTTTCTTTGATTTAAATGTATCTCATTTATTTCTTGAATTTTGATGATTTGCACTTTCGGTACTATGGCTGAAAGGGCTAGCACTTCCTTTGCTTAAAATCCTACACCTGGAAAACATAGGGTGCAGCAGCCAGGTCTATGTAACCACTTAGCACTGAATGTCTCCAGGTTTATTACTTGAGCAGTCTCATGGGTAAGATGACGAGAGCAAGAGTTGAGTTTAAAATATATTAAAATATATCTGCTGTTCATTTTGACAGCAAAGTGATGACGTCATCCTTGGTGGTGGGTTTTTTTTTTTTTCAAACTGGGTCTTTTGGAGGACTCTTAGGTCCACACTTGAGAAATGGCAGTGAAGTAAATGTTTTGGATTTAGCTCAGTTGGCCTCTCTGCAGTTCTGAGCTCTTATAGAATTGAAATCTAATAGAAATGCTGTATAGATTTTCATAACTATTTTCTTGCCTCATTTTAATTTTCACTTGTCCCCCACCCCTTTTTCCATCCTCTTTCTCCTGGTGCAGGACTTTGCATTTTCCTTTGTTGAACTGCATGAGTTTCCTGTCATCCTGTCAAGGTCACTCGGGATGATAGCATGACCCTCTGGCTTATTAGCCACTCCTCCCAGTTTTGTGTCATGTGCCAGCTTGCAGAGGGTATGCTCTGCCCCATCATCCAGATCAGTACTGAAGTTCTTGAACAGGACTGGATCCAGTACTGACCCTTGTGGTACACTATTAGTGGCTGACCTCCAGTTAAACATTGTGCCACTGATGACCACTCTGTGCAGTCATTTTGCATTTTCAATCCACCTCACTATCAGTTCATCCAGCCTATACTTCATCAGCCTCTCTATGAGAATCTTATGGGAAAGACTGCTGAAAGCCTCTGGTCTACCCGGCTAGTCATTTCACTGTAGAAGGTTATCAGGCTAGTCATGCATGACTTCCCCTTGGTAAATCCATGCTGACTCTTCCTGAGCACTTTCTTGTCCTCTGTGTCTGGAAATGGTTTCTATGATTAGCTGCTCCACCAGCTTACCAGGGATAGAGATAAGGCTAAGTGTAGTTTCTTGTGTCCTTCTTGCTTGTCTTGAGGAGTTGCATCTGCTTTCCTCTAGTTGACAGTTATGTTCCCCAATTGCCATGACCTATTAAGTATTATCAAGTATGGCCTCACAATGTGAGGCCAGTGAGCTACCTCAGCCACTCATGGGTATGTCAGGCCCATGGGTATATGTAGGTTTGGTATGCTTAAGTAATCCCTGACCTGATTCTCTTCTACCAATGGTATGTCTTGCTCCAGTCTTTACTCTTGGTCTCTGGGGCTTGGGATTTCTAAAGGCTGGTCTTTGGTATTTGGCCTAATAAAGGCCAAGGAAAGAAAGCACTGAATGCCTCAGCCTTTTCTAATTAAGATGTCCAAACATTTGACAGCATTCCTTTTTCTGACAACATTCAATTTTCCTTTAAACATTTTCAGGCAAATAAATTTTTCTGGAAAAGACATCTGTGTTCAGAGGTTCTGTTGAGAAGAGGACACAGCAAGTGGTGGTCCTGATGGCAAATTCTTACTGCAAAATAAAAGCATCTGCTCTTCTGTGCACTCGTTTTGTATTTGGGTGTTTTCTTTTCTGTTTTCAGTTTCCTCCTGCAGAATTTTGCACTGTACTGGATGACTCTTATGTGTGACACAGCCTGGATTTGGAACCTTTTTTTGTCTTTTCTGCTCCTTTTTTTTTTCTCTCAAGTTGAAAGGAGACCCATTCTTTTCAGAGTTAAATATGAGGAAAATTAATCATTGTGTTCACAGATACTGGCTTTTTGTTTCCATTACTAGTAAAATGGGGACACATGTACCAAGGGTCAATTTTGACCAAAGGACAAGTACATCTCTAACAATGTGGCACTATTATTCTACTGTGGTGTTTATTTCCTATTAAATACACTTATTCTGTTTTTTCCTAGTACCTATTTCTACTTACTACTTTCCCATAATCCTATTTTCCATGTAAAATCTTTACCTTTTATAATTTTTCTGAACTGTCAAATGCATAAATATCTTTTTCTGGTACATTTGGCCTCTAAATCAGTTCCTCTGTTGTTGTGTGGGGTTGTTGGTTTTCTTTGTTTTTGTTTTTTATATTCATACTGAAAAGAGTTATTAGCTTACACCTGTGAAGTAGTGTGTACTATAAAAATGATCAATAACCATTTGCATCCTATTATTTTTATTCTAGTTATATTCCTATGGACAGGATGTCAGATTCAGTGTAATGTAATAGGTTGTCTAATCAATAATAATGATGATAATACAGCTTTTTATCCTGATGGCAGCTTCACGGAGGAATTTTGAAACCATTTGTTATCTGAATAGGGATATGAAATCTTAACATTAATGCCAACTATGCTACATGTTCCCTTCAAGTTTTAGTGTGTTATGTGTCACCTTCCATTAAGTTTGAATGTGTCATGCTGCTGCACTTTAAAGCACATTTCTTGTTCCTATGTTGAAAATTTGAGGCAGAAGAATATATTTTGGTTTTCCCATGCTGCCAGTGGATTACAGGAAGAATCCAACTTTGCTTGGAGTTGTGGTCTAATTGGTACTTATTAAAAATAATGAACTATCCTACTAGTTGTACTTTTCTCATGCAGATTTAATTAGTGTTCACCTCCTTCCCCCCCATCTCCTTTGCTAGGCTGACAGAGCTGAGAGGAGGGAAACTGAAGCAATTTGAAACCTTGTTAGAAATTTATGAAGTGCTAAAATGTTTTATTCCCAGAGGCTGATTTGCCAGCTGTCACTGGTAAGCCATTCACTGCCTGCCTCAGAGTGAATATGCCTGTGATAGCAGGGGGAGGCAGCAGGCCACAGCCAACATAAGCGTGTACATCGTTTGGCAGATTATACACTCTGTAATTAGCAGGAAGTAGAGTGAAACTAATTCTTTTTCTCAATTGGGCTGATGACATTTGAGAGGAGGATGGATGTAACGCTGAATGGGGAAAGGTGTGGAGAGGCCACAGTGATCTTCCGTCTCTGCAGCCACTGCGCTAGCACCCTGTGTGCTGGTAGTGATCCCACTGCCGGCTGTGCTGTGAAGCACAGACAGGCAGATGTACCTCTCCTTTCTGCATATTCTATGGCCAGCAGGAGAAAAGCTGTGTGTTTGCTCTGCAAACTTTTTTTGGTACCATGTATTGTTAGCGTGGATCTGTGGAAATGATCCCTTTTGACCATGGAAAAGTTTGGCGTGAGCATTTCTGTAGGCAACTCCTTGAGTGATGCTGTGTGTTTAAAAAAAAAAAAGCAAGTCTTAAGAGGAAAGGTACGTTTACTATCCCCTCATTAAGTTTACAGCAGCTCTGCACATGAATCTGAAATGACTGATTTGGCTGAGAAGTGCACTTCCAGTGAATTATTTATCTAGTAAAGTCTGTTGGTGGCAAAGGCATAAGGAGTCTATTAGGACTTTTAGTTTAACTTTCCTTAACTAAAATAAAAATCAGTTTGCTTCCATTTTATAGTTCCCATTTGCAAGCAACACTGTCACCCTTTACCTGCACGTATAAGCTGCATCTTGGAAACCAGATTTCTTTTTCTCCCCTGTAAGACTGCCCTTTAAAGTTCATTTCTATCTATGTGTTTCTAAGGGAAGACTTTTTACAAGGTCAGTTCAAGACCTTATTGTTTAAGTGGAGTCACTTGAAGCACAGTTCACATAAAGCATACTGCTAGAAGGTGAACCACTTGAAAATGCATTAAGAGGGTTTAGAAACACAAAAATAGCTGCAGCTTTCTGCCTTTAACCAGGTAAACTTCAGTGTTTTTAAAAAAGCATCTACTGGGGTTTTTTTTTGTCCTTCTATTTGTTTCTTTCCTATAGGTAGATAAAAATGCTGCTTAATATTTTTAGGTTCTGGGCCTAGATTCTGTTCTCTACCTCCTGGGTCCTTTGGTCTGTCCTTTAATTGCAGCAAGAAATATGTTGGGGGTTTGTCCCACCACATCTTATGTTGGTTCCTTAAGTACTGTATTGATCATATTCTTCAGACTTCTAATGTCAGTCCCTTGATTTCCTCCCTAGACAGATCATTTCTCTTCTATTGTTAAAGTTACTAAAAGCATAATGTGTGTACCCTTATTTTCTTTACCTCATTTGGTTTCAAAGCATTTTCTCCTCATTATGCCAAATAAAACTGAAGAAGTCATATCCAGTGAGATATTAAGAGCAGTAAAAAAGTGTGTGTTTGTGTGTACTCAGAAAGGGAAGTCAACAATAAGGCATTTAAGCGTCAGCTATGTATAAGTTAAATTCATGTTCCATGTAGATGAGACACATCCTTGAAGAATGATCTATTTGTAAAAATCCATTTTATAAAAAAAGTGTCTGTCTTAAAAGCATTAAGCATTTCTTGAAAGTAACAATTCTTTTGTGTGAGAAATGTTAGTTTATGTTGACTCTACACTGTAAAATCACAAAGGAATCTGAGCTTCTGAGGCTTTAGTCTTGAATGTATGAGAAGCAATACTGCATTTGCATTAGACTGATGTTTACTAGGCTTTCAAAAGCCAGAAATTTAGTGTTCTTGAGACCCTTGACTTCCCCATCTTTACCAGCTGTTTGTGTGTGTATAGACAGCTCTTATTTATAGAGTACGCTTACCTAGCTTTCAGCTACCCATTTTTGTGTTACAGTTTCTCATCATGGTCCATAGAGGAACCTCAAGATTCCTCAGCAGTGTGGACAAAACTCAAGCGTAGGAAGTCCTGCTTCTTCAGGCACCAAAATTCAAGCTTGCATCACAGTTATAATCTAATTATCTCAGATGTTTTTAAGCGGTTGGTTTAGGATGCCCAGCCTAGGTAACCTCCCTATTCTCCCATGGGCATCTGTGATGCCCTGTGCTTCTTGTCTATGTTTGGCCACACAGAAGCCTGTTCTACTAGCACAGGTGGGATGGAGTTATGATGACCAAGCAGAGGTGGGTATGAAGCTCACTTGCCTCTGTTGTGAGGCCCACAAGGCTGTGGGAGGAGGGCAGGCAAGCTGGCACTGCTGGGCAAACCATCTCTGGTCAGGCAAGGAGTCCTGCTGCAAAACAGAGCACATCTCTCTGACTCCTACATAACACTATGCATTCACTGTCCTTGTTGTTCTGGGCAACTGGATGAAGCTTGCCTGGGAAATACACAGCACTGGTAGCCGCTGTCTGCACACACAAGACTTCCATGTCTCCTTACTTCTGTAGGTTAACGCAGATTGAAGGACAGTGGAGAAATGAAGAAAAAATCAAAACTGTTCTGCACAGGAGTGGGTCTCCTCCTGATAGCTCTTGGAGAAGTCAGTGTCACTGGGTGGGTTCGCCAGTTATATTTAGTGTGTTGTGTGCAATAGTTCTTGCTTGTTCTCCTCTGCTTAGGAACCCGAATCAGTCTACTGGTGTTGCTAGGACAGGAAAAAAATACCAAGCCAACAAAAAAACCCCCCTCCTGCTCAGTATCACAAACTAGGACCCAAGTAGAGAAATGCAAGATGTGGTCAAAGAAGGGACTGTACTGCAAGCAAAGACGACCAAATGTAGGTTGACGGAAGAAGAAAGCCTTGCTGTTGATTGCTATCAGAAGAGGAAATAGCACATGTATTCAAAAGAGCGTGAGAAGAAATAAGACTGTATAAATACTGAATATCCTAGCTGTAGTGAAATCAATGACAGAACTCCCACTTGACTTCATGAAGTCCAGAAACCCAATACAAATGATTGAAAATGGAAGGACAGTTCCAAGTGATGGGAAGAAACAACAGTATGATTAGTTATTCGCAGAGGTGACATGACTGAGGTGAAAGATGCAGAAAGCATATAGCACAGAGAAGGTAAAGTGGATTGCCTTTTCTTAAGAGCCAGCAACAACAGGATACTAAATTAAATGATCAGTATATAGCTGCTCAGCTCACAACCACAAAATATGGCGGTGTGAGAGTTTAGAAGACAGAAAAGAAAAAGAGCTGTCTTTGTAAGATGGAGACCTGATTGAAAAATTCCTGTTAAAAATTAATGAAGTGAGGTTATAAAATTTTCTTGTTTTCTGAGGGGATGGAGGGCAAATCTTCTACTCATTCTGACTGAGAAGATTGCAGAAATAGAAAATAAGGTCAACAAAAACTAAACCTAGATATGGATAGAAAAAAAAAAAAGACAAGTGTAAAGAAAGGAAAGAAAGAAATATATCTTACCTTGTAAATATTTTAAAAATATTTTTAATTATCTAAATTATGCTTTGAATTTGTTTAATGGAGATCTCTGATCTTTAAATCTGAGTAAAGACATGAGATAATGGTAAGTTCCCTTGTACTCAGCTTGCATTGGAAATTTCCCTAAAAATGTGAGTCTGGTATAAGGTATCCATCTTCACATATGCCTCTCTGATAGGCTGTTATGTCAGTAACAAGGTGCAGCTCCTGAGCACTGAGGTTTTTCCTTCAGGAGCATTTCTGTGTATGCATGTGGTCCTCAGAGCAGTCCAAGGTGATACCTGTAGGATGTATAGGGAAACATTGTTCTTTACACTCTTTGATTGAGTGATCAAAATTCATGCTTTCCCACTGAGGATTGAGTTATTTGGTGCTTTTTTGTAGATCTGGCACCCCTGTATATTTGCACATGTGTATATGCCTCTAATTCAAATTAGAAAGTGGTCTCTAAAGAACCCTCTTGCCTAAAATGCTGGGGTAGTGTTTGTAAGGATGTGATCTGACTGATAGTCTGTCATTTTCAGTCTCCAAGATGTTTGTTTTGTGCCTCTCTTGCTATGCTTGTTTTAGCTTTTTATTTTTGTTTCTTTCCTGCTTTTCAGCCTTCCCTTACTCCAGTCTGCACTGTTATTTATGATAACATTTGCATAATGCTCTTTTTACAAAGGTCTAAGTACTGTACAGTTAAAAATCTTAGTCTAACTTTTAAGATTAAATGTAGTTTAGATGATGGCTTAGGTGACCGTGCATACATTTAGCAATCAAATTTTTAAAGAATTTAATTGATTTGCTTTCAGCACCTCAGTTACGTACTGGGAAAAATATGTCTTTTTTAAAAATTATTTTTACTTTTTTATTATTAGTGCAGAATGAGAATAAGAGTCTCATTTCATCACTTGCTTGGAAGGACCAATCTTGTATGATTTGCACCAATGTCCAGGTGGTGGAAGGGTTGCTACCAGTGGCTGAGCTTCTTGGAGCAAAGGTACCCCTTAAGTTATGAAGTAATTCAGTGTAGGCATTGTGAAGTAAACTTTTTAAAATAGTTTACTTAGTGGCAGAATGGCTCAGTGGTTTCAGAGTAGCCACAGCATAACGAATCTCCAAGCAGCTAAACCTGCTTGAGTATCAGAGTGCTGCACACATGGTTGTGCTGTAGCACAACTCCTCCTGCTTTGAGATGGCTTAAAATGAGATTTGTATGGGCCTGTGCAAAGCTGCATTCACAGCAGTGACTGCAATGTAGCTACACAGCTGTGCTGCTCCTGTGCTTTGCAAAGGCTGATGCTGCCCTGATTTAGGGCAAGGGAACCGGCACCTCTTCATTCTGTTGGATGACTGGAGGTGCATGCCTGTGTCAGACTTGGCAGTGCCCATAGTAGAGTTTGCAGCTGCCTTAGTCCTTGCAGTAAATCCTCACACAATTCATATAGGTTTTGCCTGTCTGCCTCCATTCCTTTCCTTTATCCCAATTCTAGTCTTTATGTAGACCTGAAAACACGTTTCCTTCTGAGTTTATTTTTTCTGCTTAGATATTTGCTCTCAGGCTGCTTCTTGTGAAGTAGCATTCTGGTGTCTACTGCAGGAAGTTGTGATATCTGACTAGGTCTTCATTTTTCACAGGGAAGCCATTCTCTTATATGATTAAAACATGTGATAGCAATTGTAATAAGTGTAAACAAAACCAATGATCATTACTGCATACTGTAAAACTATACTTAAATGTCAACAAAATATGGGTAACTGAGAGCTTTTCCTGCTTGGACAGGTCTCATTGGGAAATTTGGACTATTTTCTTTCTGATCACTTTTACTTTCTTATGTTCAAGATCTGTTCTCCAAGTTTAACATTTCAGATGAAGAGACACGTGACATCATCTGAGGATAGGTGGCTGGGAATTACAAAATAGGGTTCACAGACCACCTCCAAAGTATTTCTAGTAGTCATTTAATATTTTATTTGTATATTTTAAAAAGAGAAATCTGTTATGCTTTTAAAACAGCGTTCAGTTAAAACGCTCAGTTTGGTGTAGTGTTTGTGATCAGTGTAGCACGACTTGCTTCCCCTTTTTCACACCAGATCAATCACTTTTGTTTATTACCAAGATACATGCACAGAATAAAGATTCTAAGGGCTGGAATCTGGAAGAAAGAAGTTGGTTCCAAGCTTCTTAAGAACAAGAAATACAGACTTTAAGACCCTTTAAAAATCCTTGTTAAAGCTGTCGCATCCACTGAATGAGAGCACCAGGTTTTTATATGCAGTATATCTGTACAAAATGATAAATTCTACTGTTGTGCTGTTGCTTGTTTTAAATAACGAGAAAAAATAATTCCTATATTTGTGTGTGTGGGAACATCTTATTCAGGATGGGGATGTGTTTGTGCTGGTCAATCATTGACTAGGAACACCTAAAAATACCTGCTCAACATTGATGTTCTACTCCTCTGTAGGCGCCTGTATTCTCAAGTTTTTATTCTATTGTTTTATTGGGTTATCATATTCTACAGAAAATTATGTGAAACTGTTTCCCAGGGTGGCCTTTTGATTCAAACATGGAATCACTATTTCCCCACTTTCAGGGTTAACATTCTGTGAAACTAAAAGGAACACCTAAGCTCATGAAAACTGATACAAAGGTCAATTTATCCCCTTCCTCCCCACTGAGTCCTTCATGTAATTAAATGTGCAGTATTTGAAGCTTACTCTACTTGCTTCTCTCTTTTTTTTTTCTTTTTTTTTTTTTTTTGTCTTGATTAAACATGACAACAGATCAATGGGAGAGTAAAAAGAAGCCATTAAAATAGGTACAGGCTTAAACCAAGTGATCAGCTTCACTATGGAATAATAAAGCAAACCAAAATGTTCAGAGTTTTGCTGAAAAGATTGTCAAACTAGCTGTTTATATGCTATAGTGCCTGACAGTTGAGCTGGGAATATTTAATTATGAGTATTTTTACAAGGACGAATCTGGATGTGAAGTATGTAGGGTATGGGGTGGGGTGGTTTGGTTGGGTGGCACTTTGTTGTATTTTTTTAGTTTAAAGCTGAGAATCTTAGAATAAAAAAAGGAGGAATAAATTTCTCTATGGGTAGCCAGAATATCCCAAGCTGTTGTGGCTAATGTGAGCAAAGTATGGAGCGAATATGAACTTTCAATTCTCCTGTAGTTTAATGACGGAAGAAAATTTGGTTAAGGCCTTTGTGGGGGAGTGATGGTTATGCACCTGTATGTCTGTGGCTTCTTGTACTGTCATCTCCAGCCATGCAACGCTGCAGGTTGGCCATTAGTTTGATCTAGCAAAATAATCCTTATGTTACAAAGCATTGTATATTTGCCATCAATTTACCTGTTTTAATATAACAAGAGTTTGGAGTGTACACCTTTGCAGATGATGACAGCAGTGAAAAATCACATACTTTTGTTACAGGGTGTGTGGGGTGGTGTTCTGTTGGTTTTTGTTTGGTTGGTTGGTTTTTGTGTTTGGTTTTGGTGTGGTTTTTCTTTTTTTTTCTTTTTTTTTTTTTTACTCTTAACAGCTCTGTCACTAAGGGAGAATATTATGATTTCTCCATTTCTTAATCTACCAATCAGCTCATCTTGTCTGGTTTCAATTCATGTAAGGAAATGGCTTAAGGTGGTGATTATCAGTAATACCAGATACCTTCCCACCATTCACATTGCCCTTCCCAGCACTGTGGAATAAAGATGCTGTTTGTCTGTTTCAAGAAACATGGCTTTTGGAGGAGAAAAAGATATTCTAATTCTCCAACACCCCCCCATTTCAAGATATACAGGAAAGAGAAAATTTCTGAAAAATCTGAATGTAGAAGGGGAGAAAGGGAGAGATTAAAAAAAATATTTCTCGTTTCAGCTTCGAAATTGAGATAACTCCCGTGCTCTCCTATGTCAAGATTTCCCGGGACACTCAAACAGGCCCTAGGGATAACTGTGGTATTAATCTATGCTCTGAACTCAAATGATGCTGCTGTACAATCTGATATTTCTAAAGATTACATGATGTGTTTTCCGATTAACATGTTCTTTGTGTTCTGTCCCCTTACATAAAGTTTTGGGTGAAGTGACAGGTTGGAAGTCAGTATTTTTCATCATTGAGTTTTCCTGGCCTTCTCTTTTATTTACTTTGTTCTTTTTGTTCTACTTTCTCAATATTGTATTGAAATATTAGTAATACCCCTTTCAGGAGTTGATCCTCTGGGGAATGCTAGTCATAAAAATACTTGCTATCAATAAACCTATGTAAGTCAATGAAAGTAGGTTGCAAACCTACTGCTTGCTAAGACCAGGATGATGGACAAAATGGCTTCCTCGTGTAGTTATCCTTTGATAACTACAAGAAAATAAAATAAAAGCATTTGCAAATATACGGGAAGTTTAAAAGCAGATTGAATTTCTCCTTGTGTTCCTCTATTCTGTCATGATTTGCTGCTTATCAGGTCTCTGGGAGCAAAGGAGTCTTATTCTTCCATCACCCCTTACTCCTTTAATCAGGTTTTGTGTATTACTCTGTCACATCTACTTGTGGTTATCCATATATATATTGGGTGTGGATTTGTTTGCATGATGAGGTAGTAGATTCCTATAAGTGGCTTTCCAGTCTTAAACTTCTTACTTACAGATATGGCAAGTTTAAAAGGATAAATATTATCCATAATATGGGGCCTCCTCACATCTCGTGTCCATTGCCAATGCAGTTGGCTTGGACACTGTATTTGCGGCAGACTGGCTTGCTGAAGGTAGAAGTGAAGGCTGATGTTTTCTTAACCAGTTGGGACAAACATGGTTTAAAAAAAAAAATTAAAAATGTATCAGACACTTTAATTCCTGTTCGTATTCCTGTTCCAGCACAAAATGTCATTAACTTGTGATAGTGATTACACATAATGACTACTTGATTCTTTGATTTTGCTCAAAAGATCTCTTTTATCTCATCATTATTTACAATTTAAACTCTGCTTTGGAATCTACATTACTGTCAATTTATATGATGCAGATACTTAATTAGCACTGATTAAGAACAAGAGTGTGTGTGGGGGAAGGTATTTTGCCACATACAGTCATTTTATTAAGCCTTAAATATTATGATTTAGTGTGACTGATGCATGAAAAAGGTGTATTTGCATCTTTTTAGAGTCTCACCAATTTGAATGCAGTCCATGAAGCTGATAGGTGAAAGGTGCATGCTGTGGTTGGGAGCTTCCAGGGAAGGTGCTTGCTTACTGGTATGGCATAGGATTTGGGATGTACACCAGTAATATTATAAGGAGACAAATAGGAAAAGGCTTACTTCAAGTAGACTGGTTTAATAAAAGTCTGATAAAAGTCTGAACAGTAGGACCTTTCTATTTAGCTTTTTCTTGTAGGCTTCTGTATCATCTGCCCAGCCTCAATAACTGAACTGGTAGGGGGGGTGTGTGTGTGTGTGTAGGATTGGTGTTGAAAGGGAGGATTAAAATTTATGTCAGGCAAAGGAAAAGTAAGCTAAGGTGTGATACAAACCAAAACAGGACAAGGAAATAGTTTTCAGCTCTCCCCATCTTTTTGTTTCAAAGTGTGGAAGAACACGTGATTGGTGAGAACTTTTCAAGCTTTCAGCCCTGGAAGACGAATATCTGTGTTTGATCCTTCAATCTTGGACAAATGGTGATAAGGTGAAGGTGGAAAATAATGAACCTAGAATGTTTCCAAATAACCTAAGTACTTAATGTGCATGTGGGACAAACCAACTCACTCCCTAAGAAACTGATGGTAGAAAATTAATTAAAAAATATATATTTTTTTAAATTCTAAAAGAGCCAGACATTAGATGTGCTTCTTTCCTGTGCAACCTACCTGGATGTGGTTAAGCAGGAGACTATATAGAGGTATTAGAAGCATCCTTCACATTGTGCATGGTGTCCTGACATGCAGGAAACAAAACTATACTAAAATGCCTGTACCTGATGAAACAGACCAAAACAGATTTTTTGAGAAGTAGTTAACCTTATATGTCAAAGGTCAGGTGAAACTGATAAAGGATCAAAGGAAGTAGTTAGGGGGGTACAGCTGTTGCAGAAAAGCCACATGAATTCTCTCCATTGACCACCTCCTTGACTTTCGCAGTTATGATACTGCCAGCAGTAGAGCTATTTTAAAGTTGGCGTTGTCAGTCACTGGTCCCAGATGTACTGTATAGAAGATCCAAAACTACCTATTTTAGACCTACTGAACATGAGTGGTTTGATCTGCCTGAACCAGCGGTTCTTAAGACCTAAACTGCCTGCAAATGGCTAGGTTTCACCAGAGCAGTTTTTAAGTCCGTTAAAAGAATGCGTGCTAGATTTTGCTGCACAGACTAACCTGAAGACCTAATCACTCTGTGCACCTTGTGCCTCAAGAGGGAAGTGAGCCAGCCTCTTCTCAGTTGTCATTCTCTTTGGAAGGCAGTTCTGAGGAATGATCCAAAACTGCATTGCAAGTGAAAGGAATTCTAGAGTGAACTAATCCATTGAAGGCTAATAAATCACCATCAGTGAATGAGATTCCTTCAAGAATTATAAATACAAATAGATGTATAATTACTTGGAGAAATGGTATTGCTGTAACCATTTGCTTATATTGATGCATAATTGTTGTTTCTGTTTGGGTAATTAATGTCAGGGGATTTTGTTGTTTTAAAGGACTAAGGTAGAAAACTGGGCAGGGTGAATGTAGTAAGTATAACATAACTAGCTCTTTCAAACGAGTTCATCAAAATGTCATACCAAATAGTATGAAAGAAAGATGCCATGGGGTAAGAGAGGTCCTCATGTAGATTGATGATAAACTAGAGTAGAGAGAGGAAATGTAATTGATTTTCATGCTGGAGAGAAAACACTGTCAGGGATCTGTGCTGGTTTATGTGGTGTTCAACATATGCTTAAATGAACTGAAGAAGGTTATGCATATTGAAATCTTGTCACATCCCGCTTGATCAGGGTGGGGGGAGAAGGGAATGACACATGTTTGGTGATTCACCTGGGTCAAATTAAGGAGACTTACACCATAGGTCCATGACATTTACAAAAAAAAAAGTTTAATTCTTAATCCCTTGAACTATAAAGACTACTAAAACTATATATGATGTACTTGAAGGAAAGAGAAGGTAAAGTAGAGAGAGAGAGAGAGAGTGAGGAGAGGATTGAGAGTGAAAGAGTAGGCAAAACTCCAGATCATCATCCAATCACTGGGGGTCTTCTGTGGTGAGTGTACACCTGCTGCTGTGCTCAAATTCTTTTTTTATACCCTGTTAAGAGGTGTGCTGCTTGACTTATCCCTTAATTTGTATGGAAGACATAGAGAGGCGGTGCTAATTTGAATAGGAAGTCCAAAGAGGTGGCAACCACCAATCCTTGCATGCACAAGATGGGAAAGGGTAGCATTAACCCTTTCCACCAGTTGAGTTGGTGGCCACAGAGACCCTGTATTTTATTACCCTTTGACTGGTAGGCAACACATGAAAACTTGGTAAGGGGACAAAGCCACTTAACTTCATATGTACTTCACTTGTGCCTTAGCTGACATATTTTGTCCCTTGTTCCAACTGCAAGACTGCTTCTTCTGACAGCTCATTCAGTTCAGAGTGTTCCTTGCAATATATTTGACACATCAACTCATTTGGATCAGAGTCCAACAAATCTGTTGGAACAGTGTTCAAGATAGCCTAACTTGCACATAAATAGAGCTGAAAAGAGTTAGAAAGATCATGCAGTAATGAGGAATAAATTGGCGTGTGAGGAAGAAAATGAGTGCGGAATACTGCAAACAGAAAAGTTAATTTCTGTTAGTTCTGTAATATTGGACTGTTAATTATCTGTCACTATTAGGAAAGGATTGTGATAGACTCTTCCCTAAACATTCGTTATCAGTCACTGTTGGAGTACAGGTGATGGGTATGTGGACATGTGGTATAACATCCCGTTCTACTGTTATGCAGAAAATGGTATAAAGAAACTGAAGACTTAAGGATTCTTTTTCCTTTCACTAAGATTTATGTAGAAGATTGTCATGCTACTGCCAAAACTGATAACATACAGCTATTCTTAAGGCATAGTCTGTGTAAAGTATCCTGCTAGGGAAGCCAAAAGGGAAGAGGTTTGTTTAGGCTGAACTTAAAAAAATGTAATGAGAGATACATATTGCTGTTACTTTAGTGGTGTAAGTTTTAAACAATATTTCACTTGGGTCAGTCCCTCACTGTAGGTCATGGGTGATACTTACTATACTTTTGGATATGTTTATCAAAAGTTTCTGTAGACCAGCTGTCTTAAAGTATATAATTGGAGAAGAGAAACACATATGAAAGCAGAGTCCATAATGTAAAGATGAGATTACATAGTAGACTAGTAGACATTTTTAATTTCATATGATGCATATTACTTTAATGATGTTATAAAACCTAAGAGATCTACTGCAAAGAAGGTGCAAAGACTTCTTTCCTCATTGCACTTGAGTGAGGAAATATGTTGTTGTTTATTTTTTAAATAGCTGAAAAACAGAGGAAAGGCTCAAAACCAAATTGTCACTGGTACATGAGTGTGAAAATTTCACTGAAGTTCAAATAAAGCTGGGTTTTGCTATTGTTGTGCATTGAGGCTTGTGATTGCCTTGAAGCCTGCTACAGGAAGCTTTGTGGGGGGGCTGAAACAGAAAGCAGGAATTTCCAAGTCACAGCTTAGCATTTCAAGTGCTTATTTTCTTCAGGTAAAGAAAGAAACCTTCACAGCAACCTAGTCTTGTATTGTGTCAACAGTATCTAAAATGTGAGTATGTGTTATATGCTAATTCTGTAGCCATCTTCATAGTATTTACATATATATTTTTATTCCTCAGCTGATTAGCATGCAAAACTTACCATTTTCAAACTCTGAATATTATCTTGGGGTCATTCAGAATGTTAAAATACTCTTAGAGAACTTATTTTTATGTTGGTAGTATCTGTTCTCCATTTTAGATGTTATACAAAAGTTGAGAGAAGTAATTTTGATTAATTTTAGATATATTTAATTTCTTCTTCTTCAAGACTTTCTTCCTCTATCTTCCTAAATCTAACTTCCTGAGGTTTTGCCTCTTGTTGAGTAAAGGAAATGTAAATGCACTGTGTGTATTTTGAACTACTAATATTTTCTGTGCATGCTATATTATATGAATTATACAGTAAAACCATGACAGAGTATTAGACTGCAGTGTTCAAGTACTTAGCATTCTATAAGTTATAGTTTGTTTGGTTTTGTTGAGAAACAAAATGTAATCCTGAAAACTTGTTTCAAATCTGCCTTTTCTTTTTCTGTCCCCCTACCCCACCCTCCCTCCAAGTGGTGCATAGAGTGAAAATCTAGGTTTGGGTTTGGTGTTTTTGTTATTAAGATTGCAATAATTTGTCATAGCTCTAGTTTTCTATAGCAATAGCCATGAACGCCAGTACATTTTGCTTTCTAAACAAAATGAGTACATCATGGTGATCACAGAAGCAGTTCAGGAAAAATGTGAGCAATAACCAAATGCTAATGATGCGTCTTTTCTTCATTATGCCTTGTTGTGTTGTAGTATTTGAGCTACTTAGTGACTACGTAAGTACTGGTTTTACTTTGATGCTTACTAGGGCCAAATCACTTCAGGAACCTTTCAGCAATTTTATTATATAAAACAGTCAGTATTATGTACAGCTTCAGTTTGCTTTGCAGGAGTGAGACTGTCTGCTTTAGATCTATTGGTACTGTCTTTTTGTGCTGACAAGAAGTAATTGTTATGTGTTTTTTGTGGGTTTTCTCTCTCTTTTGCCTTCCTCCCTTTTTTTTGAACCCTGCATTACCTGAGAGCCATCCCTTGAGCAAGACAAGCAGCTGTGCTTTTTTCACTCCGTTTTCCTCTGCTGGTGCTATCCATGGTGCATGGGGAAGGGCTGCTTTTGTTCTGCAGTTGGGCTGTTACTGTGACTCAGCCCAAGCCAGCACTGTCTAATATGACAGGCAAACTGTCAGAAAGAATACAGTCAAATTGAGAACTTGTCCCCCTGGGTGAAAAAAAATCTAACACAGCTGCGAAGTAGCATTAGTGCAGCAAAATGCTTAAGATGTGCTGCATGTTCTGCAGTCGTTTGAAAACATATAGCAGACCAGGAAGTTCAAATGCTAAGTGGCCATACTCCTGAAGAGGTTTCTAATTCAGGCAAGAGTTTGCTCCACAGAGCCACTTCTAAAGCCCAGTGTCTGTCTTCCTGTAGTCGTTTGCAAGGGCATGTATTGTCTTGCCTTCAACTTGGGAATTTTTTTCCATTCCTGCATATTCAGGTGCCCTAAACTTGTAGTGTATCTTCAGAATAAGAACCCTTTCTTGATTAAATCACTTGCAACTAAGCTTGAGATGGAAGAATCACAGAGAGGAGGTGGGGATCAGTAAGTTCATGCTTCCTGAATGGAAATGCTCTTATACCACAATATTATATGATGTGTGATGCAAATGATGCACTACACTAATATTACATTTTGTCCTTTATGTGCTAGTGGTGATGGTGTTGACTTTGCACCATTAAGACTACAGGTTTTGTTCAATCTTTCCTAATTAGGAAGTACAGCAGAGATCAGTCCTACTAGTCTTTTTAGTAATGTGTGGAAAAACTCAATTTTTCAGGCGGCGCTGCAGAGGTTGCTCTGCTTTATCCTCATACTCATCCTCCTGGCCCTGGTGGGCAGCTCTTGCATTTTCCATTAGCAGGGATTAATGAATGAGCAAAACAGCGTCTGTGTTGGAAATACTGTATGGTCAGAGCTTTGACCTAATTTCTGCATTTTTTTTTTAACACCAATGTATTTAGCAATGTTTCTTTGTGACTTCTTACAGTAAAACCTTGTGCTTCATGTGTTGATGCCTGTCAGCATGTGTTTAAAATTCTCATGCTTGTACTCGATAGATGAGCTCACTGATGGTTTCTGGTTAGAAGCTGTGCAGGCTCAAACCCCAGACCTCCATTCTTGTCTTTCTTTTGGGACAATAGTTTCTCCAAATGTTGAGTCCATCCACAAAGAACATACTTTTCCCCTCAAGTGGCTGAGCATGGAGGTGGAGTGGGATACAGCTGGTCACCATCAAGCTCTTTTCCTCTATTTTCCTTTTTCTTCTTTCCCTCATAGTTTTGGCGTGGAGCTTTCTGTGGTACATGTTCAACCCTGCTTTGGATTTACAGAAAATTTTCAGTCAACTTTAGCTATTGTAACAAAGATTACTCCCAGGTTATAGATGTAGGAGCTGTCTGAACTTGTAATTGTTAGTACTGAGTGGTCGTGAAGGCTTCTTGAGGGCAGGAGAGGAATTAGGTGATTTAGGTTTTGCTGGCCACTTTTGAGGATACTTTGTAGTAACTGTGATAGTAACAGAACTGAGAGGATGGTGTTTACAAATCTCTTGCCATTTTTCTGACATGTTTCCTTCTTTAGTTTCCTATAGCTTGGTATTTGAAAGGCCTACTTGGTCTAGTGGGAGACTAACTCTGGTAATAGGGCTCAGTCACTCACCACCAGTGGAATAAGAATCAGAGAATAAGAAGCCATCCCAGAAGAGCGTCCTGGCTGTTTTCTGCATCCAGAGGAAAGATCTTGCAGGCTCTGGCTTGCATGAGTATTGTAGCATTTCATGTGAGATGTGGTAAAGATGAGATAGAAGTGACCAGACTGTGGGACTCATTATGTAGTTGGCTTCTCCGATTTAAAATATACCCTTGTATAATTTTGTGAAGCATCTTGTCACTTAATTTTATTAAAAATTTTGATCAGTTTTACTTTTTTTCCACACAAAAATGAAAGTAGTCTTTTTTTTGAATTTTTGACTCTTTCCTGCCCAGATCTAATGGAAATTATGCTAGCCTTTTCTGTTTATTTGTGAATCTGTTGTCTTAGAGTTCTATTGTGATGTAGCTGGCCAGCGGGACACTATAAAAAAGCATAAAGTCAGCTGCAGCATTTGTAGACAAGCCCCTTAGCAAAAGCTGTTACATTTCAGCCAATAAATCCTGGTAAGTTTTACCCGTGTTTATGGAAAAAGTGATAGTTTTGTAACTCAGTCCAAAGAAAAGCTATTCAAACATTGATTAATTCAGTTTTTCACAACTCTATGACACAGTTGGTTATCTTTATTTCTCTTGCTTATAAAACATTTTTGTGAGGGGAAAAAATAAAACCAGTGCTCTTTTCTCACTTTTGTCTGGTTGCTTTTGGTGTTCTCACAATGTGTTCTTTATGATAAAAATGAGTGGAATTGAGGTTAGGCATTGGCTCCTGCTTCATGAAGCAAAGATGCATGTTTTTGCCTCCAGGTTGACAATCTTGCATTTACCTTATTTTTAAGTTTCCCTCTATTCACTTAAATAAGGGGAAAAAACCTTACCTACACATCTTACTCTGGTAGCTTGTAGCCCAAACTGGAATGCCCATCCCACATTCAATCTGTTATCGAACACACATTTAAAAGTAATAATTCTAATCACAAACAGATTTTTCCTTTTTAGCTGATTAAAGGCTCTCTTCTCTTACATCTATTGCATTTGCCACTCAGCATTTGTGTGCTCAGGTCTCCACAGTGCACTCCACCAAAACCTATTCTTCTCCCCCTTCCAGAGATGCAACTCATTTGTGAGTTCTGCTTCTTTTTATTGCTTCACCTGAGGACCTTTTCTTTTAATTGTGGGTGCTTGCTTTGATTTAATGGAAGTGTCTGTGAGAATGATAATGTATCACTGTGTGCTTTTTTTTTCTGTAGTGATCATTTTTTGTAGGCAAAAACAATTACATACTTAATTATCCTCATTAGTGGTTCTGATTTTGAAACTGATTCAGATGAATATCCCTTTGGAATAAAAGGTTGAACACTGGTACATTGAATCAGAGTAGTAATTTGTAAAAGCATTGTGTGTGTGTGTGTTCCTTTTGGTACACATGTTGTAATTTTATACTGTTTAGCCCTAAAATATAGGCTACCATTACACAATGCACTACATGGGAAGCAGTTCTGCACTGGGAGATTACGTATTGTGGAAAGAATTTTGGCTTTCTTAATGATGCCAATTATGCAATTATATATGGTAAAACAGTGCAAAAACTAACCAACTCATATGTACATGCTGTAGACTATATTCTTATTTTGATTCTTTTACTGTTTTGCTTTGTATTGCAGTTGCAGTTGTTGTCAAAGCAGTCTTGTAAATTGTTATCAAAGTCAAACATCTAAGAAACGCTTTTTACTTCACCATATACTAAGTCAAGTCTCTGGGATGACTACTCAAAGTAGGCACCTGCTAGAGTAAAGTTAGTGAATAACTCAATTTCTTTGTACAGGATGTTTTGGAATGTTACATTTTGCAAATTAACACACTTTTGATTTCCTCAGAGCCTTTCTTTAGATAAGGAAGACATAAATAAGTGATGGGCCTGTCCCGGGCTTCCTTCAGGGTCTTCATCCCAGCTACGTTGCAAACCCTTTCTTGTTCACTTACACTCTACCCTTAGGAGCTGGGAGGAGGCAGACATCCAGGGGCAGAGGGAAAGCCTCTACCTGCAACAGCCCTTCATCTCCTTATTCCTGGATGCCATCTTCCCCATTGCCTCTGTCCTGGGGCACTCTCTGCCACTTTGTCCAGGTGTCAAGTCTGGGAGGAATGCCTAGCAGGGAGCAATAGGGATTAATTTCATCATCTGGCTTCATCAGTATCTCTGATAACCACCACGCACCAAAAGCAAGGAACATTTTGGTCAGAGTTTTCAGGTTTCAAAGTGCCTCTCTGAGGTGATGAATTGCTACCTTTTCCCTGTGCTGAGGCTCACTTCAAGGCCATCAGGTCAGCCTGTCAGGGACAACTAACAACTCACCCATGCAAAGTTCTTGTTTGGAGAAGTTAGTGAAAAATTAGTGAAAAAGTCTTTACACTTCTGCTTGTTCACTGTTTAGGAGACCTCTGTAAGATGTATATAGAAAAAATTGTTTTATCAGAGCAATGAATGCTTCAGCATTTGCTGCTGGAAGATACATTTTTCTGGGAAAATAATAATAATAAAAAAATTTTTAAAAACCCAAACAAACAGCTTTTCTGCCCATTGTTCTCTTGAATACCTGTGATCTGACCAGTGCAGAGTTTTCTTCCTTTTTGTGGGAGAAAACAACTGCAGAAAAATAAAAGGGTTTTCTTTCTGCTTTTCTCAGCAGTTTACAAAATAGTAACATTGATCAGGGAGATCAAACCAACTGGTAGCAAACAAAAGTTTTTTCCCTTGACTCCATTAATGACTTGACTTAAAACTGCTGTGGGTGGTGGTGTTTTAACTGGTGGTTTTGTACTTATTTTTACTAGTGTAGTACTTGGATATAATCATCTCTTTGTTAGTTGTATTTGTAATCTCAAATCAGTTTGTGAAACTGATTTGTCTTCATATTGAAACTATTTTGTGATACTTGTAACATTCTTTCATAATTTTTTTTAGCATTGTTTTTTATTTATTCTTTTAGGGTATTTTTATTAAGAATTATTTTGGACTCTAGTCAGAGGATCTTTATTCAGTGCTGTTTTCCTGTTCCCTGTTCTTGAAGATACCTAACTCACCTCCATCTGAAACTTAGTCTTTGAATTGTGTTTTACCTTCCTTCCCCTCAAATACTGAGGAATATTCAATCAAGAGGGGTATATGGAATTCCTGTCTAGAGTCAGAATCAAAGCCAAAATTGTGAAAGGGCATTTGTTTTACCCTTACTCTAATAAAATTTATAATATTTATCAACCTTATGTGTTAGTCATTAGATAAAACCCCTAGAGGGAGACATGATCACAGATGGATTATTGTAATGCTTCATCGCTCTGATCTTTTCACAGTTGCTGAAGTAATTTCTCTAGGTCACTTTGCATAGCTTGTTACTTGATAATTGGGTGGCGATAATGTCATTGTTTGTAGGTGTCTGATCAGTTTTGTCTTCCTTTAAAATAAGGGCCTTTTTTTAATTTGGCAAGGGGAAATGTATTGAATGAAAGGAGAAAAGGCCTATGCAGCTTTTTGCTAAAAGTAAAACTTATAGTGACAGAATATTAAATTTTGGGGAAAAAAAATAATTATTCGTAAACAGTGACATAGCTCACTGGCATTGTACCCTACCACCCACCTAGACTTTTTCTTGACTCTGTTCTGCACTGAGCAATCTGCATATTTGTGATTGCCTTTGTAATACTACTTCTACTGATTTGAAAGTCACAGCAATGCACTCTGAAATGTTTCATTTATCAGTTCTCTCTGTGTGTTTATGCAAAAAAGATTATCCTAGCATGTTATATTGTTTGGATGTAGAACGGGTAATTAACCTGTAGTATGGTCTTGTTAATTCAGTTTCCATAAACAGAATTTATCGTTTAGATGTCTTCAGCCATTTTCTTAGAAATGTTTTGTGTTTTTCTGTTATTGTTTTTTTACATGAATTGCATTAAATTGTCTTATGAAATATTTGTATTTTACCTTAAAGTGAATAATCAATATTTTATTTTCCTCTCATAGTGTAGATTTCCATATTTTTCCCTGACTATATGGAAAATGAACCTTAAATTGTGTTCTTTAAATTTCTCAACTCTTTTATTATATTTTGGTCCCAAAATTTCAGAGAAGTTCAACAGCTAAAACACAAATGCATTTTTTGGTAATGCCAAGTGGAATATTCTCCAATAGATGTGTATGCTTTTTTTTTTCTTAGCTTTAAATAAATCAAAATGCAAAGATATTCAGAGGAAGGGTAAACTCTACCTAGTAGCCATATGTTTTAAGGGTTATGATCAAGATTGTTTTCTTGCCTGTTGCCTACTCTGATTTCAGGCCAGTGAAAAAGAAACTGTCTCACTGACATCAGATCTCTTATGAGATATGGGATCCTGAGGAGTTCCTTTAAAAATCCCTCCTTGAGTGTTAGCATCTTTCTGAATTATTCTGCCTGTCCTGTTAGCTTTTTCTTCCTTTTCTTTCAGTTTTGGCAGATAATTTCTCTTTTCTGCCTCTGTTATGTGCTACCCCCCGCCTTCTGGGAGTAAAGGGGAACATTTCTTTTTGTCCCTTCTCCCATCAAATCAAACCCACAAAAAACACCTTGTTTTTAAATTTTCTGAAACTTGGAGATGTATTGAGGAATTGCTAGTGTGAGGACTGCCAAAGGATGTGATGCTTTCAGATTAATGCATGTGCCAGACAGACTGGACTCACAGTAGGACCTGTTATTGTAGGCAAACATCCACCCAGGACCTAAAAATACAGGGGTAGCTGTGCTAGCCTTCTCAAGGTAACTGAAGTCTTCAAGAAAGATGTAGAGTTGTCTAATATCTAACTGGTGGAGATAAATGTCCTAGTGAAGTGAGTAACTTGCCTCACCAAAGTGGGGTCTAAATCGCCTTTAGGTCATGTTTGTGGTCCTGTGTTAGTTCAGGAGGCTCAAAAACGTTGCTATCTTAACCTAGGCACAATGCCTGAGGTCTTTCAGGAAAAAGCATCCTTCAGAAGGCACACAGGCTGTTGATATTCTTTTGTTTTTCTTAAACTTTGATTTGAGCTTGATGTGTTGATGAGTCTACCTGGGTTCCTTGTCATTTGATTGCTCAAGGGACTGCACCTGTTTTATGTGGCTGAGAAGAAGTCTGCAGCAAATTTTCCAGTCAGCTTTTGCTGGAGTGCGTTGACTCATCATGGTACAAAGTGGTCCCAGGCGTCTTCCATTCCAAGTGCAGACTGCAAGAGTCAGCACCAGGAAGGAAATTTCTGAAAAAGGAGTGGTTTTGGATCACTGATTTCCTATAGAGGAAAAGTTTAGGCATTAGTCTATGCTGCTGGGGTTTTTTTTATTATTTTTAGTTGGGTTTGTTTGTTTTTATTTACTCCTTAGATTTGCTTCTAGGTTTTTTGTATTTACATTGCTGGTATTCAACAGAAAATTCTTAAATTAAAGTGATCTATTAAATCTAAAGAAAGTACTTGATTGTTGCTCAGTTCATCAATCACAACACATATAATTTATCTTTTCTGCTTTGATTTTAATCTGAATAATTTCAATTGTCTCTTTACTCCAGACTTTCACTTTTATTTATATCTTTTATTTTATCTGTACAAATATTTAGTGCTGGATTTGAGAATTGATGAGAAAAAATTTACCCTTTGTTTTGAAATCGTTACACATTTAGGACCAAATTTTCCTCTTACTGAGGCATTACAGGAGCAGTATTTAGCCCTTGAATAGGACAGGAATGGTAATTTAAGTATAAATTAATTGTTCAGAGACATTTTATTAATATTTTTGAATATGTTGAGTTGTCTGCTGGCCAAAAATATTTTAGCTCTTTCAAGAACTGAAGAGAAAACTGGAGCTTTAAGTGGTCAATTGTAGAATGAGGAAAGGGGACTTCTGAAGAATGTAAGGTAAAAAAAGCTGGATTCAGTATGGTAGTTCAAATGTAGCATCTTCTCTCTTATGTCTTATTGACACTTTATTTTGCCTATTAGTAAGGATTTTGAAGCACCAGTTTCAGCCTGTTTTATCTTGTGTAATATACAATGAAGCCTTGACAAATGACACCCTTGTAGGCAGAAATATCAGAAGTGTTATTTGCTAGTCTCTTACAGAAGACCTTCAAGTGCACAGCATGTATATATGTAGAGGACGGAGCCACACTCTTCTCGGTGTCATCCAACGTTAGAACAAGGGGCAATGGAATTAAGTTGGAAAATAAGA
>WTSP01007483.1:0-25907 GCA_025331215.1 Actenoides lindsayi | reverse complement strand
GCCCCACGCGCCGCCCAACGCCCGGCCCGCGCCGCCCGCCTTCAAAGAAAAAAAAAAGACTGATGTTTACTTTGAGCTTTGAGTCTGTTATAGCTGAATTGTATGGCAACCTTCCTGTAACATATTTCACGTTAACATTGCTGAATCCCTATGACTGTATGTGACATGAAGGTTTTAGACAGCCCAGCTTTTTCTAGCATGCTTGAGGGGAAAATAACATGGTTTTTGTTTTATACCAGAAATATAACCAGCTTCCTGGCAATAGGCTCTCATTTTAACTTTGGTAAGGAGCTCCTATATGACAAAGAAATTTGAGTGTCATTAAGCATGTGTTGGGTTGTAGTTGTTTTTCAGTAGTAATGTTATTCATGGATTAGAAGTCCTGAGCCTAAATTTGGTTGTATTTAAATGAGGTACATTATCAATATTTATACTTTCATAACATTTTAATCTCAAATATCTTCATAGATAAGTATCTTCATATATAACACTGGAGGCTAAACACATGGTAAACTGTGCTGTAAGCTGAACATGTTGAAGTGAAACAATCTATTCTAAAGCAGTTATGCATTAATCTATTTACTGACAGTAAGAAAATGTGAAGCATTGTTCAGGAAGTAGAGGGAATTCAGGCAGAGAATATCCACTGTATTAAAGTATAAACATTGTAAGAAATTCATGGGATAAAGTATATGTGGGAAAAATATTTTCACTATAGTACGTATCTAAATTATATATTGCACACAGTGCAGCTGTTACACATACAAATTACTTGTGTGCAGAAATTTGAAATGCGTTGTTCCAGGGTAATGCAAAGTGAAAAAAATAGCTTGAGGTAAATGTTACTTCAGAGTATATTTAAGAATGTGTTTGTGTTTATAATCCTAAAAACATGTGCAGTATTCTTCTACTTCTCAGTATATTAATGAATTTTTATTTCTGATAAATGTGACATTGATTGAAATATCCATGTTTCTATATGATTCACATTATAGATATTATTTCTCTGTTTTACTGATTCCTTACACAAGCTTGTTCTATTTGTTTTTTTGTTTGCTTGGTTGGTTTTTTGTTGTTGTTTTGTTGGGTTTTTTTATTTATTTACTTTTATTTGGTTTTTTTTAAATACATTTCAAATAATTTTCTAAGGATTTGGTAAGTGTTTAAGTACCATGCAATTGATGATCAACTATCCTATAATCCTGGTAAATTCACTTCCTTGTTATGCTCTTGGATTTTGTTATGGCATATTATTTTTGTCATTGAGCAACTGAAACTGAGTGTGTTTCCATGAAGAGGTCTATAATATTTGCATTGTAGGACTCAACACTTCAGTCAATATATTCAGGTCAGATTTGTATTTAAATACACAGTTAAGCTTTCCATTATTCTGCATACTATGATGCAGATCTACATTTAAGATTATCTGAACTGTGTTTAAAATTATCTAATGTAATAATGGATGGATGTTTTTATTTTGCTACATCTCAAAATATGATGATGCATGTATATCTGTGAGTATTGCCCAGAGGAGAAGAATGTATATACCTTCATGGTTAATTATGTTGTTTTGGGTTTTTTTCTGAAGTTTATTCATTCTGTGTTATAAGAAAACATGCCTGTTTTTTCTGTCAGCATAGATTGCATCTTCTCAATTTGATTTCTTTTCACTTGATCATTAGTACCTAGGATCTCTGTCACATATTGTGGCTCAATCCTTCCCTTTGCCCTGGAATCAGGAGTAAGGCACATAGATCTCTGTAACCCCTTCTTTAAGGAAGAAAGTATGGTGTTTCTGCAGACCATCATGGATGCTATTTTAAGATAATTTCATTCTGGTTAGTCTATACTGATTTTAACCCCAAGCTTTTGAGGGGTAAGTTTATAATAACATCTAGGTATATGAACCTAAAGTCCGTCCCCCCCATCCACCCCCCACTTAATGCAACCTCTGACTGTGGTTGACTAGGCTACAATCATTAAAAAACTATTACAAATTTCAACACTTAAAACTGAGTTTCTAATTATCTCACAATCCCTTAATTTGACAGTTAGTATTCTAACCAAAAATAAAACAACAATTCATTAAGACTGATGCTATTTAATATATCATATTGGATCACATCACCAATTATATTGTTTCAGAGATGAAATCACAGGTTAGATTACAGGTCGCTGCTATTTGTCGTGTAAGGGCAAATGTGATGCAAAAAAACTGCTTCAGTTTAACCACAATGATTGCAGGATTTGTTTGTTCATTGTTTATACTCTTTAACTGCATCTTAATGGTGAAAGCATTTAAAGCAGAACCTATATGTGTTTTGTGAAACAATTGCCTTAAGTTTTACCCATAATCAATTTTACAATAATCTAACTCAAATGGAAGATATTGATCAAGCCTGTCATCTTAGAATGCCAGTGCTGATGAATACGATGCAAGACCATAATACAACTATTGAGCTGTTTTCCACTAATGATCAATATCCTGAGGAAATAAATATACAGCCATTGCTAGCATGTTTTTTTTTCTCCGTGTGCTAGACCAGATTAACTGATACGTTTTTTTGTCTCACTATTTAATATTGGAAAACATTGAGTTCTAATTTGTTTTGTTCTTGTTTCTTAATATAACTCATTGGTTACTCGTTAGCATCAGCAAAAATGAGAGCCACCTTGAGGGGAAACAAAAGAGTAAGAACATGAAAAGATATATACTTACAGAGCCATGTTTATCATGGTTTGATAACTCCAACAAGCCTTTTGTGGGGAAAAATAGGTAGTGTTTACTTGAAAAGAGAGAAAAAGGAAGGTAGAGGGGGAAAAAAGATAACATTTTCACTGCGATGATATATCCATTGCAAATAGAGACACAAGTATCCCAGAAAGCTTGTACCTTGCAGAAGGGAACGGGAAAACTCATATGACAGGAAGTAGGGCAGCTTTTCAGTGGGAAAGCTCCATATGCAAGTAACCCAACAGAGAGGGTTGCTTTTTTTTCTTTTTTTTTCCTTCTTCCCTGAAAGGGTTAAACCCAATGCAATAATTCCAAGTAAAATTTAGAGTAAATATTTCATATACCTGTTTGTCTCTAGTCCCATTCTGACTGCTGGGAGAGAGATCTGTAGATAAACCTAAATCCTTTATTTCAGCTGTCAGTTACTGTTATAGGTATTGGTTCTCTTTTTATGTGAATTCAACATTCTAAAAGAAAAAAAAGCACTTACATTTTATAATGTAAAAAAAAAAAAATAAAAAAAAATCCAGCTATTTAGACAAAGTGTTTAAATTATGTATTCCCAGATTAAGATGGGGAGATTTTTTTTTTGCTCTTGCAACCATCCTGGACATATCTGCTTTTATCTGTATTCTTAGTTCTCAGGAAGCACAGTGATGTCCATAGTAATCAAAGTGTGTAATAAATATGGCTGAGCAAAAGCATTTTCTGATTCCTGGCTGCAATTTTATGTCATGCCTCCAGGATATTGTAAAGTAATTGGGAGCTGAAACATATTAAGACATATTGCTAAAGCATTTCCAAGGAGTGTCCATATAGGTCAGACTCCCTGTTCAGTAAAGGGGAAAGTGCCAAAAATACTGAATTCTATGAAGTTTCCATGTTCAAGGACAGCTGTGGACTGAAAAGGTGTGCATGTTCTTGTCTGTCTGTCAGGGGAATAGCTAAATAATTAGAGTTTTTCTCCTACATGTTGAATTTCAATACGACCGCAAATCTGAGTCCAAAAAGCTTTTTCAGGATGTCCTCTAGGGTCCATGGTAGAGGGGGAAAAAGGTTTTGGGTTTTTTTTTTTTAAAGCAAGGCAAAAATAATTATTTGAATGAATCTATTCCATGGAAAAGTAGAAACCGCCAGCTTCCAACAACAAATAGAAAGCTTTTCATACTGGAAAGATCCATTGTGAATAATTGTTAGATTAAGTATTCAACCGTGTCCACTAAATCCAGCTGTGTTATAAACTCTCATGATAGACAAGGACAGCAGCAGTCCTCTGCATTGTCAATCCGCTACAAATGCGTGAAGTGTATTTTATTTGCCCATCTGTGTCTTCTAGTAAGAATAATCAAACTTTGCAGTGGTGTGTTTCTTGCCTAACAATCTCCAAGATGCTGGCAAAATAAAAGGACCAACAGTAACTCTGAGAAGTATTAAGGGGCTCATAACTTAGCACAGAGTACTGCTGTACCAAGCTCTACAGCTGAAATTTCAGGATCTTTTTTGAAGATCCTTCTTTTGTGAAGAATTTGTATATTGTTATTTGACTTCAAACTGAGTCTGAACTTAGAATTATAATAGTGTATAGATGTAAAGTTTTCTCTTGTTGCAGTAACCAGCTCATAGGCATTTTCATTAGATGACTGTAAACATAAAAGGTTAAATAATCCTAGAACATTGTATGACTGATAGCTGCATATGCTTGCTCAAAAGCCGTGTTTCCTCCTTATTGCTTTCCTTCACAAAAAATTCCCAAAGAAAGAAACTTTTGGAATTAACTTTGTGTTGGACTTGTAACCCTTGAAAACTGCCTAGGCCATGCAGGACCAAAGAGTGCAGCAAAGTACGTTTTTCAACAACCATTATATATCCAAGGAACAATAGTATAGCAAAGTGCCGGAGTACAGATTGTGCATCTGCTCCTGTTGAGAAACTGCAAGGCAGATGGGAGACTAGTCCTTGGCTCACAGTATTTCTTCTTCACACACAGAACAGTGAAGCTAGACTAGAAGGGAAGGTAAAGAAAAAAACAGCTGCTGATTCTGCTCTGCTTAGGTGAAAGCAAAGAGCAGAGGCTGTTCATGTGTTAATTAGCCCCAGAGAGAGCAAACGATGGGTGTGGTCATAGGGTAAGGAAGGCAGAAAGGGATTATTAAAAGCAAAGGTCACTGTAAGGGATCAGCAAAGAGACAGAAAAGAGGAGAAAGAAGAGCAGGTGGAAACAAAGGCAAAGGCTGAAGAATTAAATTTTGTCTGTCACTACATACTGTACTTCTGAGTGCCTCCTATCCCGATGCTGATAACTACAAGGGATTTTTGAGTTTTTTCCATTTATCTGAGTAGCTTATTGCCAAGAGCAGGACCTTGAGTAGGTTCATGCCCTGACCTTTATGAATTCCCATTTTTCTGTCTAATGACATACCATCCAAAGATCTGTCTGATTTATATGCAGTGTGACTTCTTAAAAACGTAGAAAATGAGAGAGATAATAATGACTGCACACAATGGCATATTTAAATCTGCACTGAAAGAATAGCAGTTTTGAGGGAAAGGTGTGTAAGCATGAACAGAATGCACTTCCCTGAAGGTCTGTGATTGACACTCAGAAGAAGCCGATGAGCCTTCCAACCCGCATATTTTCCATTGGCCAGAAATTAGACACACTGGACTATAGTTTGAGAAGTGTCACTGATGTACAGTGACTTACATTTGATGTAACGAATTGCATTATTTATTTACACACAGTTAATTCCTCAAGTCTTGTCTTTAAAAGGCTCAGGGGCTCTTGGTGCCTTTCTGAAGAAAGGGCTTTTCTGAATTTCTGCAGTTAACAGTAAGCAGTCAATGTTTGCCAGTAGTTGTCACGTGGTGGCTTCTAAAATACACTGCTGCAGCATTCATTTGTGCTGGGATTTGGAGATTACAGCAGTGGTTGAGTTTACACAGTGATCACTGTTTGTTCATCCATGAATTTTGTACATAGTGGGGGGGGGGGGAATTTTTCCCCTTTATGGAGAGTGGTCCTGTGTGCAGAGTCCCATGTTCAGAATTAGTTTATTGCTGATGATCACAGGGATTAAGTCCAGCCATTTGATTGAGGCTGTGTCTAGTAGAGATGAGCTATGATCTTTCATCATTTGCTTTGGTTTTTGGGCTTAATCATGGTTGCCAACCAGCAAACATTGAGCATACAACCTGTGCCACTGAATGCTCTGGATACAAAGCTTTTCCCAATTCCAGGAGTGGGATGAAGAGTAAAATTTTTCTAGGCTTAAATATAAGCAACATATTACAAAAAAAAAAATTTCTAAATGTAAACTACCTTCTACCAGAAATCTGTCAGTGAGATTTAATTCTGCTATTCAAAGTTGTGACAAAATGCAGAAAGTAAAGCAGTCAAACTCCTACATCTGCTAACCATCCTTGACTCCTTGGAAAGCTAATGTGAGTAGTATTCAACAATACTCAAGTCAGACTGTAGATTTGATGTTACAGTAATGTGTTTTTTTAGTTTCTTGGAGACATGTAAAGTGCACTTGCCCGTCTCTAAAGACAATATATTGCTTCCTCACTTTCTCTTTCAACAAAGTTATTTTCCTAAGGGACCTACGAAAGAGTCATTTACTACATTATTTAAGAAATGTCTAGTTATCTGCATTTTTCCTGAGAGCACTGTCCTGTTAAGAAGAGAGTGTCCTATGATCATAGAAAGTGGAGATAGTAGCAAATTAGTACTTCTTGCTTGTGCAAACACTTTTCACACTCTTCTTTGACCCATTGTAAACAAAAATTGTAACTGAACAAGGCAATGTACTTAAAACTGTTCATTGGAGGACCTTTCCTCTGGCTACTCTGCAGCCTGTGCTTTCTATTTTTTTCTTATTCCATTACACCAGAGTATTTTGATCAGGTGAATCATTCTGAAATTATTGCTGTGGGATTGGTAGGATTGGATGCAAGGTTTTCAACAGCTTTGTAGGACAAAGGTGTTTAGAGTGACTTGAAGGGATGAAGATGGAAAGCATCTGATCCACATGTCAAAGAATTACATTTTGACAGCACAGAGGAAGGTGAGCAATGCAACTGTAGGCAAAGAAGTGATTTCTGATCATTTAGTCAGCACAGGGGAGCGTGCATGTGAAACTGAGGTGTTTATATCGCATAAAAAGCAGGTAAAAAAAACTTGATTGGATTCAGATCCCCTTCAGAATTGTTTGTTGCTCACTTTGTGATGTTGTAACCCTGCTTTCAGTGTTAAGGCTTCAAATATTTGGATTTTTTAATTTTTTTAATATATGTTTTTCCCTCTCTGTATCCATGAGTGTGTGTATATGGATACATTATATATATGGGCACTTATCATGTATCTCTACAGGCCTGAGGATCTGTTGAACCATGCATAACATTATCCAATCTGATGTCTTAGCTGTTCTGTTTTGCCACCTTGTTAGTGATGTTGCCAGTCATGAAGAGGTTTCTTTCAGCATGGTTGAATTCAGTGGCACAGATAGTCTCTCTCACTGGAAATATCTGTGTCACATTATTTTCTCTCCAGATGTACTTGAAATTTCTTTTATTTTCCTGGGGTGATTCCCATTTTATCATCTGGCCAGTTTTTCCTAGACCCCTCAGTTCCCACAATATTAATTCTCTCTGGGGTTTGTAAAACCTTCAAATAAATATGGCTTGCATTTTAATTAACTTCATGTTTACCAGATCTTTATTAAAGGTGAAATAAGAGCAGACTGACTGCTAACCTTCACAGGTGTTTGCTCAACATTTTTCCATTTTGTCTATGCTATTTATTTACAAGTCTTCAGGCAGTTTTTAGTTCATATATTTTTTTCTTTAACTGAATATTTGAAGCAATATTTTTATTACTTTGGTTTGATATACAGGATTTTTCAGGGGTTGTTTTGTAGACAACAACGCTCAGTGATACTAGATTTGATATCAAAGAGCTAGGAACAGGAACATATTTCAGTGAATTAGTGTGCTAGTTTTAGGTCTAGTTTTATTATTTTCATTTTTACTTTTTGAAGTACTGATTGTAGCATTGTTTTCTTCCTTATAGTGGCTTGTGATCCTGTCACTTTCCTGAATGGAAGTGGATAAGTAGATGACCACATTAAGTACTACAGGCTTGAAGTTTCCCATCAAAATTCTGTCTAACCTGAGCAAACAACCAATGAGCTCTGACAGTTTTCATATGAGGGGACAAAATTGATGCATGAGATTCATTTTAATGAGTGTGTGCCTTACTATCCAGAATGCTTTATACCATACCGCTTTTGCCTGAGTATGCTGTAGTCTGGGAGGGGTAGAATATCAAAACTGCCACCAGCTGTGATTTGTTTGTTTGTTTGTGGGTTTTTTGTTATTTTTAATGCATCAAGGAGTTAGATACCTACAGGTGACATCTGGAAGAAACAGAAACATTATTTTCCAGTGTTGTCTGTTGTACTATGTAACTGATTTCAACTACTCCAACATCATGGAGTACAGTCATATTAAGTAGATAAACCTGCAAATTTTTAGGTCTGTAGATATTTGTTTATTTTGTATTCTCTGTCAAGGGTTCAATTTTAATTGAAAGGCTCATTAGAAGAATGACTCATTAGAAAGAATTGGAAGTACCTATTTGGTAGAGTTTTTTTTTTTTTTTTCATTTGTTGTGACATCAGTTTGTCAGTATTGCCATTGCTTCACTTTGCTAAACTGTAAAGGCATATTTTAATTGCATACATGCTTCTCTTTGGAGGAAGGTTACAATGAAGGCCGGGTGATCTTTTGGTTAAAATCAAGTGAATTTTTAAAGCCTGTGACCTGGATGCGAGCTCGAGCTGTGTAACTGCAAAGGGACAGACACTCTGTCCTGCTGCAGAAAGGTGGTAGAGGCAAAGGTTAAACATTTCATGTTGTAAGCAGTTGATGTACCAAAGTGTCTTTGATTTTGCTATAAAACTTAAAGCTAGTGAATTTCTTGTAAAAGTGACAGTACAGAAGAAAATCTGAACTGTTTAGATGTTCTTTCCCAGCATCAAAATTGTATTATAAAGCAGTTTTCAGAACAAAAGTAGCCTGATAATTTGTTAGTTCATGTTTGTTTGGTTTGAAATAAGCTCTGCATGTTTTTACAATGGACTTGAACACTGTTGGTGTTGAATGAGTTGAATTGTTTACTGCTAGCCATGGAGACCAACTTGATGCCATGCTTTCAACTGGCAGAGGAGTGTGATCCACACAGACCTGTCAACAAAAGCAGGTCAGCAGGATTGAGCAAGGGAAAAAAAAAAAATAAAATCAATAAATCTTTGAATTAATCATGCAGCTGCCAGTGAGAATTATGGGTGCATGAAATGAAGGATTTAGGTTTGTATCTACGGCAGCTTGTTCTTTGTTACCGTATTGTGTCCTTTTCTACGCCTGCAAGTTTTCTTTCCCCTACCACCATTTGAACAGCTATGTGTTTATGCAGATACCTTCATGGAATACTCACTGATCATTTTAAAGTAACTAACTGTATATGGATCACAGAAATCCCTCTTACTTTCCTCTCTCTGCACTGCCACTTTTCTCACTCACTGTTGTGTGCACTCAGCATGAATTAATACCAGAATTTCACCTCCGCACAAAACTAAGACTGCACATCTTGTGCAGTGAATTGGACTGAAAGCAACTGCTGCTTCGGTGAACAGAGGAGTTAAAAATTCATGCTGGCGCTGCTGATGTCTCAGGTGAGCAGCTGTCCTTGTTGAGCATTTCTGCAGCAGCATGGCTGGGGGATGAGCTGTGATCTGGGCAGGGCTAAACCCTCCAGCCTGTGCCAGATCCTCCTCTCTGGGGTTGACTCCCACCTCCACCTCACAGGCAGAGATGGTCAATAAACACTACTACCAAGAGTGTTTCACATCCCACTCTCTGAAGCTGGACAGCAATCAGATGCAACCATGAAGAACCAAAAGGGCAGCACAGGAGAGAGTAATTTCACACTAGGGACATGCTTGAAAGGACTGTGAGGAATTATGAAGTAAGAGATACATCCTGTATATATCTTTGTGGTTTCAGCTCTACACTTTGTTTCCATTCTTTCCTTCTCCTCAGAAGGATTTATCCTTCATTGTGACGCCCTGGAGGGCTTGTTCTGTATATCTTCCCCATACAAAGCTTGAGTGTTTTACTGCTGCCCTGCTTCTGCATCTGTCAGTAAGGAAGAATGCCCCAGCATCTTTAAACCTTCATCTGCTCTAATGACAATGCAGAAGTCACTCCTCTGTGCCCAGCCTAACTCACCATCTGCAGAACTTGGTTGTGCACCATGGCAAGTATGCCTCCTTGGCTTTCTGTCCAGGGATCAATTCTGGCTCTCTCCCAGCTGGGGAACAGCCCAGTACTGGATGCTCACTTTCACTGTGAATTCAAATTCATTTTCCTCCTCTTATTCGTGGTTTTCTTTACAAATAATGATACTCATAAAATCCCCAAGAACAATTACCCTACTACTTGTGGAAGGTCAGGGCAAGCTCTGTTCAGGGATTGTGCGTTCCAATGAGGAAAACAGATCTGACATACAGCACTTTTGTTTTTTGATTGCATGTCTAGGGAATTTTTATTTTCTAAATGTTTCTCCCTCTTCTCTGTTAAAACAGAGAAACAATGTCCTGACTTACTCAGAAAATACATTTAGGTTCAGCTGTGGAGATGGTTTTTTTAATTTTTGAACTAACAAAGAGACAAATAGACTATAATTTTCTAGAGGCAGAGAAATTTTTTACTTCCCTCCCTTTGTGAAATGTTCTGCCCAATTGTATCTAGCTAAATTGCATTGTTTAGTAAACCCATGTTTTATTCTTTAAAGAGACATAATCCATACAGAAAGAACATTTCTTTTTTTTTCCTTTCTCCTGATATTTTTATTGCAAATGATCCTCCAGGCAATACCTGAATGATAATGATGGAAAAAATTATTTCCTTCTAGTTTTTAGACTTACATGTGTTTTGTACCTATAAGAGTTCTTTTTCTGTACTGAGGACTGAAAATCCTTCCAGGTACTCCATCTTCTCTTCTGATTTATAAGTGTTTTTCACATGACACTGATAAAAGGCATTTATTTAAAAACTAAAGTATTTCTAAGATTAAAAAGGAAAAATAGCACCAACTGAAATGCTAAAAATCATACATGGAATTGCACAAAAAGGGTAAGTAAAATTGATCCTTTAAATGTACAAAATAGCAGGCAGGTGAAAAAAACCCCCAAACTATATAGATATATTCTATACAAAGAAATACTCATTGAAGTCAGTATGTTCTGAAAGCAAAACTTTAAAGTAGTCAATACAAAATTTCATGAGTTCAAGTGTATCAGCAAACAATTTTTACATGTATGTGCAACAATTTAAAATATCATGAGACTGTAGTGTATTTATTTTAAATATTTTGCAGTTTATTCTTAAATTATGGAAGTAGCTGTTCACTTGAGGGGAGACATTACGAAAAAGGAAACAGCAGATTAAAAAAAAACTAGGAAAATTCTGCTAACATTTTTTTTGTATTTAGATGTGGAAGTGTTATGGAAGAATCTAGAGAAGTCAGGGGATTATTCATCTACGTAATCATTTTTTCAGCTAAACTGTTTTCTGAATTCATAAACATACTGGATATCTAGATCTTTTTTTGCTGAAAATAAATGAGACATGAATTTTCTTGGAAAAAATCAGAACAAAAGAAGCAAAACTGTTCTTTTCAAAGTGGACAATTGTGACTTGCTGAAAAGCAATTTCAGGTCTCGGAAGTAAAAGTACACCCATAAATAAGAAGTGATAGGATAATGTGTGCTGTGTCACAGCATCCATTCAGCACTTTTATAGAATAAGAAAAAGATAACACCTCTAATATCAGTGGCACAACAAGATTTTGTGAGATGCTGTGTGCATTTTCAAATGGGAATTAAGAAAAAGAAATTATTCACTGGATTTTGCTTTCCTTTTCTTTCATGTGTCTTCTCATTTCTTGCATGAGTTCTATTTATTGGTAGTAATTCTTTGCATCCTTACCAATGGTTGTTCATAGCACTTCCGAGAGCTGACTTTTTAAGTGCTAAAGAAATCGGGTACCATGAGGTCTATAGAAAATCAGGAAACCTTTATTCCTGCCTCTTTTGACACCTTTTTTGCCTTATGACAAACCCAAAGACCCTTCCGATTAGTTGGAATTATCCTCATTTTACATAGAGGGAAACTGAAAACCAAAGAAGCTTCAATATTTCCTCTATTTCTCTTTAAGACTGCTGCAACCACTGAGGCAGGATCTCCTAAAACATAGTCCTTTACTTGGGAAGAAATAGAAAACATGGATCCAAGTACTGGAATAGGAAAAGGCACAGATGAAGGAGTTTTAGGAACCCTTGGTAATTTGGTGGGAATGTTTTATACCCTCATTAATAAATGTACTGAGTGCTTCAGATTTCCCATTTATGGAGCTCTTATTGCCTTGGACTGGAGCTCCCCGTGTGAGGATGTAGGTGAAGCTCACTGGGGAGGTGGTTTTGGAAAGCATTGCTTTAATTGTAGTCAACGAAAAGAAGATGAAATGTTCTGCCATTGCTGTGTCACTTTCATTTAGATTTATTTATTTATTACATCTGATACCTTATAATAGATTGTTGGAAGGAAAACATAGGAACACAGGACCATAAATATGAATTTCTTAAGTTTGCCAAAGGGAAAAAAAAGAAGGAAAAACTTACGTGGTTTTAATCAATGAAAAATTTATTGCATTTAGGATCAGAAATCCTTTCCTCCTTATTGTATCAAAGATACTTTTTTCTTTTTTTTTCATTTTTTCCTCCCTCATGATTGATGTCCTTGCAGGAGACTTGGGGAATTTAAGGTGTATTTCAGCAAGGTTGGCATTTTTTTCCTGTCAATTACTTTGTTAGAAAATATGTATACTTGTGTTGGCTAAAAGTGATGTCTTCCTATTGAAAAAGTCATGGTTCAGCCAAAACAAGCAAACAAATAAGTTTTCAAGGGATACAGAAAGAGTTAACTTCATTTTTAAAATGAAATATTTTCCTGGTTCATTTCAACTGAAAACTATTTGAAAGGTAGCTGTGTATTTTTATAGAAAAAAAATTCTTAGGATAAAGAAGTTGGATGATTTTTAAATCACTTGGTTCTATTATCAATCTTAGCAGTGTGTTTTTGATATGCTGCTTATTTTTCAGTTTCCTCCATGTATTCCTGTTTTGGAAAAAGGAGTAGTGAATATTTTGAGTTAATTATCATGCAGATACTAACAAACTCCTCCATAACATTTACATAGCATACTTTCTGTGAAACATAATTGCCAGGGTTCACAAAAATTTTCTGTGTAGCCATTTAACAGCATCATTTATCTGAGATGCTCTTCTTAAAATCAATGCTATTTTTGCATTTCCCTAATGGGAAACTATTAAGCTAAGTACACAGGCATTTTTAACCTCAAACACATTGCTGGGGCAAGTCAGTACTGGATGCAATCCAACATATTAATGAGGAGCATTAAAATACATGATCCTATGTCTGGGCAGCTTGGTTACTAGATCTGGAAGTACTTTGTTGATGTACGGTCACATTGAGATTCTAATCTATAAGATAGTTTAAGCCCTCCCTTCTCTAATACTCCACCCAGTATCTTTTCCCTACCTGACACTTATTAACGAGCATCTTTTAATGATTCTGTTCAGAATTCTTGCATTTTGGAGTTCACAGATGCCCATAAAAAATAAACTCTGGGTTAAAACTTGGCTTGAAATGGTATTAATTAGAACGGCAAACAATCTATTTACTGGCTTTAAAGTCAATACAGATGGGAACTGCAAAGCAGTCTTGGAAAGTATGGCTGTACTAGTGTATATCATGTGAATGGAATGGAGCGGGAAACTAGAAGAGCAGGTGAAGAAAGTGGCTTATATTTATTCTGATTTGGGAAGCAACTTTTTTAGAACAAGGAACAGAGCAATCAAGTTCAGGATGGAACAGTAGCAAAAATGTGTAAAGAAGATAGAAGCCGATATACTGCCATCAAAAATAAACTGACTGTGCTTCTCACACTGCAATAGGTACCTCATTAGTTTTATGTAATGTCACCCTAGAAGCATTGCCAAGGCTGAGGAGAAAGCGATTAGGACAGGTCTCAATATAACCAGCTGCATCTGACACAGTTCAAATGTGTCCATCTGTTCTCAAAAGAAGAGAGTATGTTTCTCTCCACTTTCAAAACAACAGGGAACTGGAGGCTCTGAGGAGCAACAAAATCAAATAGCATTGTTTTCCAGTTTAAAAGTTTTAATTGAAAACTTCCATCTTTAGCATTTTACTTTTTTACACTTTTTAAAAAAAAAATAAATCCCCACTTCTTTTTACTCTCCTCTCCCACGGTGTCATTCACCTTTTTTTGTTAGCATAAAAGTTTGAATTTAAACAAAGGTATTTGGAAAAACTTTGCAGTCTACACCTACGTTAAACTTCCTAGACAAAGGAATGAGGATGCCATCCCCAGTCAGCATGGGATAGAAAAGGAGGAGTTAATCATGAGATTCTGTCATATCTTTTGACAACTCTTCACCCAAAGTAACTAGCCTGCATGTATTGAAAAATTCCTAAAATAAAACATTTCAATTAAAAAATGCTGAAACTAGTACATCCTCTCAAAGTACTGCCCTGTTTAAACAGCATAGACTCAAGCAATTGAGTTATGAGCTGTGTTAAAGCACTTTAAAAAGCTGATTCATAGCTTTGGTACTTGCTGCTCTGTTAGAATCAACATATTTCCTCAATAGAGCTCAAACTGATAAAATACGTTGGTTTGATCTTCCTCTAGTCATTATGACCCCTATCACTTGGAAAGAGTTAGTAGCACTGGTACTGCTATTCATAGGACTCTAGTTAGCCAGAAATTGTAAATCATCATTAACATTTTTGGAAAAAGGTGTTCAACATCACTAAGTATAGGAATTATACCAGATACTTACTTGAAGCTCTCTGTACCTGTTGACTACTGTAAACCAAGAACCAGCAGTGGAATAAGAGCAGGTTCCAAGTATTGTTTCACCACATACTCGAAGCGCATGTGCTCCCAAAACCTTCAGAAAGGATGCAGAAGTGTTTCCACTTGGTCTCCAAATGGTGCAACTGGAGGCTTGCCCCTCTGGAAATGTTGAGCCCAGGACTCCTGAGCAGAAACCATGCAGTCCTGTGGCTAGGACAGTGGCTATGTGAGGAGTGTTAAACTTAATAGGGTGGTAATTTATGGATGGTAACATGACATTTATTCTGTAGCCTTGGGAATGGTACATCATCCTTGGAGGAGTGTTTACCTGTGACACAGCCTCTCAAGATCTCCTCTAACAACCACACGCAGAAGTGGAAAAGGCAGGTAGACCAGGATGTGATTTGGCATCTGTTGCAGATAGCTACTTGCTTCCAACCATCCTACCCTACAATTTTGTCTTACCTTGGTGTTAGATGGAGTTGCATCTATAAATACCAGGTTGTTTTGAAGGAATACTTTTCATTGATTTCTTGCTGATGGGTTCAGTTGAAGCCTGCATCTCTGAACATCTAGCTAAACTACTGGAAATGCCTCTATAATATGGAGACCAAAGCAATGGATTAAATTTCAAGAAAGAGGTTTGACAAAGCTAATGATAAAAGGCCTAGCTGGCTGCAGAGCCCTGCAACAAACCAGGTGTAGCCCAATTAGGCAACAACTAATATAGCCTTAAAGGGGTCTGCATTGGCGAAAACGTGAGCTCCCATACCTTTTTCTTGAGGTTTTTGTCAAGATCCAGAATAACTACAGTGTCACAAACTCTGGTGCTGCTTTCATGTTGAGTGAGTTGTCTCAGATGCCTCCACTCTTGTTCCCCCATTTAACAGCAGTGGGCATGACTCTTTTTTTCTAAAAACAGACTATTTCATTTGATCTGTTGTAATTAAGAGTGGTTGTGAAGTTACTGTAGAATGCTTAAAGATTAAAAAGTAGTCAGTCCCCTTTGCCTTCCTCCTTAGACACCAGTGCAGGTAACTCTGCATGTATAAAATGTTGAATTTGCAGAAACATGAAAGTGTTATTTTGATAAATTGCAAACATCTTTCAGTGGCTCAAAGCATAATAAAATGTCACAGTGTAGCAAATCAGCATTCTAAGTCTTTATTCCTGTCTTTGAGGCTACACTTTGCAAACTGTGGAAAAAACCAGATATATAATTACATCTAGGAACTAGGAGAGTCAGAATTTTGCTGTACTGCAGTGAACAATTAATGATATTTATCTTTCACATAAGGCTTTACACTTTTCCTATATAAATCTTTTTTTATACAGTAAGTAGTAATTCAGTAAGTGCTATCTCCATTTTGCACATGCAGAAACTGAGACACCACATGAGCATGGGGAAAACATCAAACCTGCCTCAGAGCTTTTGTTAGATTTAAAATTCTTTATGAAGGAATCGTCTAGGCCCCCACTGCACAAACTTGAGGCCACATGTTAGATATGTTTCTCTCACTTAATTTGTGGTTTATGCTGGATTCTGTAGAGCTCTTTTGAATTTTTTGGCTCTTTCATGATATTATTTTTAATATTTTAAGATGTGAAAAAGTAAGAAATCCCCTATTTTATGTTTGTATTTGTTTGTTCCCATTTATAAATTCTTATAATATTTATCGAGCCACCTGCGTGTTGCAAAATGTTACATAAGTAAGGAATTACAAAACAGTAGTTTAACTGAGGGGAGGAGGAAGTGGTGTACTAATTTGTTGCCATTTTATTAATTGACTTGAAAAATGTCAAACTTAAATCTATATTTCAAGATGTTGTGAATGCCGTAGAAAAATCCTCAGCTCTTTGAGGCAAAGGCTGACTCTTCTATTTCATCAGGACTGTACTCTCTAAAGATGAATAAGCACTTGTTTCTGATAGCTCTACATGTCCGTAGCCTAAAACCTGTTTTAGGAAATGGAAGACTGACAGAGCCAAGCTTGAAGCTATTTAAGGTATTAGAAATTGGACTTTTGGTAAGAAGCAACTCCTTATACACTTCCATTATTAAAAATTTTTTTTTTAATACTCAGAGTATCAAAAAACAGATTATTTCAGAAAGTATAAAAGAGTAACTTACAGTCTAACAAATGTCCCTGTATATAATTTTTTTTAATCAGCACTGACCTTTTGAATTGATTCTCTGTGACTTAGAGAAGGACCTGTGAAAAACCACAGACACTGCTGATTTAAGGGACTTAAATGACTTGAATTTATAAAAACACTTCAAAATACTAATTGAAAGATCTCATGCAGAACCAGAAATCTATGATTCAAACTTCGCAAGTTGGGAAACATCATTGATGGCTTTTTTTTTAATATAAATTGTATTACATATTTCTTGACATTGCAGTTGACATGATTAGTGGCCTCCAGTTCACATGAAATTATTAGACTATAGGTGCCCGTGCTTTTGGAAAAGCCTTAGCCTGTAAATGAAGACAAAGATCTATCTTTTGATTAGCCTTACACCTGCTAAATATCCTATATAGAATTATCCTGGCTATATGTTGAAGATGTAACAATTAATAGATCAGCAAATAGCAATTTTTGCTGCTGTAGCTGTTTGATGTTGGCCCTCCTATTCCAAATGGATGACACAGCTGCTCATTTTGGGGCATGTGGCTGCTTCTTTTATGTTTACCTGCCTATGTAAGGAAAAGCATCATGTTCCTTCAGTGGAGGATAATAAGCCTTTGGGGAATACCTGCATCACTGAGGTCAAAATGTGTCCCTGTAGACAAGTGCAAGTCTCTTGCTCAAAAATTCCCATAACAGATGACGCTCACTTTAGTGAAGTGAAATTCTGAAACCTGTCTTATCTCTTTCAAGTAGGAAGCACCTAAATCAGGAAGCTATCATGAAGAAGATTGCCTGGTCAAATTGGATTTTACTCTTTAAATACCTTGTTCTAATTTAACTTTCTGTTTGGATGATGTTCTTAAAAAAAAAAAAAAGGATTCTACTCTATGAAGAAAAACATTGTTTCCTCGTAAAAATAAAGATATGGAATAGGAAAGTGAGAAAGACATGGTCAAAAAGTGGGCCTCAATGTAGTGATAGACAGTTTATTTTTCAAGTAATACTGCCAGTTCATGCACATGGGAAGCCATATATGGCACTGTGTTTGCTTAAATGTAGGTTTTGTATTACTATTGTTTGATAAAGCTTTTAGAGAAACTCTGGCAGTTAGGGAGCCTGACATTTTTATCTATAGTGTTCCTAATCTAGTAGATTTAGTTGTCTTGATTTCACACCTAATTTCTGAAAATATTGTGACTAGACTGGATTATAAAAAGCACTCTAATATAATGCCAGTTGACAGAGCTGATTAAGATTGAAAACAGAGGAAAGTAAGTACCCTGGTATGTGTCAGAGGTCACTGAAAAAGCATATTAAAGGCTGCTGTTGTGAAGCAGCTAGATATTCTGCTATCTGTGGATGTTTTGAAAAGTGAATTGCTCTTTAATGGAATCATCTTTTCATTGGGCTGTCACCACTGACTGCTCTATTATGTGTTCAATTATCATACATTTCAAAAAATATGACTCATTCTGAAGAATGATAGTTAAAAAAAAATTGAAAAGATGAAAGTTTGGAAAAACGTTGTAGCTGTTACATGATATGCTAGCTGACTTCCCTATAGTGAACTAAAGCAGTTATTTGTAGAGGTCCTATGTTATACAAAGGCGTATTTCTTCCCTTTTGCCTCAAATGATGGATAATTTCTGTTTTAAAAGGAAGGGATAGACTTGACCTCTGTAATCATTTTGTGTTGGAAAGATGGAATCACACAGACTTAGAGCTGCTACTACTGCTTCTTTCACAAACGTGTGCATTCCTCCATGTTTGCAGTGTGTGCTTGGGTTTACTTTGTGCACAACCAGACTTCACATTGCCAGGAGAATTCAGATTAGTTGCATACAAGAGAGAAGAGAAAGGCAGAAAAGAACAATAGGATTACATATATTGAACACTGCAGCATACAAGTACCCCAGTTATCTGGGTGCAATGTCATACTAATACATAACCTTGAGAATGAGTCTCATGTAGCCACTTTCTTACTGGAAATATCAAAGAATTTTTCCTGTGTAAAAATCAGGTTACTTATTTTTCATTAGTTACATTTAATCTAAAAAGATATATAATAAAAATTCCTCAGGTGTTAAACATGTGTGAAAACTATGGGTTTTAATAAAAGTGAAAATGAACAGAGTGAACTCATTTTGCAGTTTCTCAATTATTTTGTTGTGCAATGAAAATCATTCCAGCAGTGTTTTCTTCCTGCAGTAAGCATGGGGACATGTATTGTTATTCACCACACTATCCTGATGAGACAAATCAGTCTCTCGGCTTCAGCAAATGAGGCAACTGTCTAGGGCAGAGACTGCCATAAGAGCCTAAATGTCCTTGGCCTCATTCCCTGTTTTCCCACAGCACAGATGAGTCTTGGGATGGGTTAGCAACAATTTGTATTCCACCATCACATCTAGCACCAGTGTGCAGAAGTGCGCACACATGCTTTTTATTGTGTAACATAACAATGATCACTTGAGGTGTTTCTGCATGACAGGATGGTCTGGATCAGGACCAGAAAGAGACTTCTATGGACTCCACCAAGGTGTCAGGCGTGTTATCTTCTGCAGTTCCTCTGAGAATCCTGTATTTCTTTGTCCTACCTCTAAGGAGCAAACACAGCATGCTACTGTGTCTCTCAGCTCAGCAACTGCCTGCCCTTTGGGAAGGAGCTGTTGTATTGTTCTTTACCAAGCAGACCTTGAGAAAAATTACCTAGTGTTTTCTTACTAAAGATTGAGTACCCTGGGACTGTGACCTATACACGTGTGTGTGTGTGTGTGTCTGTATACAGATATAGTTAGAGGGAAGGCAGAGGAGAGAAAGATGAATGGGAGAGTGTTCCTATTAATTACTCCTGTTCCTCTGTGATGAAAAAAAATCTACTTGGAAAGATGCTTCAGCAGTAAGTGACTGCAGCAGAATATGAATGGGGACAATATGGTCTTTATGTTGCCCTTTATAAATGGATTATTGCCTTCTGGCTGTAGTTTACTGTCACTAGCATGTTCTGCTTGTAAGCAGAAGGTTGTACCTTCCAAGCAATTCTCTAAAAATGGAAAATCTCTCACTTGGGTATCCATATTTAAAAAGAGATGCTGGCTGTTTTTATGCAGACAGAGCATATACAAAGGTAGACGGTGGCTTCATATAACACAGTTATTGTTGAACTTTGTTTTTAAACAAAGCAAGCAAAATTTGGAGCATATTTCAGTGTGGAGGTCAGAGAAATGTGTGTCTCATTTAAGGATAAGCAAAGGACATCTGGTTATACCATCCATCAGCTTATCGCCTAGAGCAAGAGAAATTCAAGTTTGACATGTCTGTTTTGGAAGAGGGAGGGAGGAGAGGAGAGGAAGCAGAATGATTTATCAAAATGCAAGAGCTAAAATTGTTGGGTTTCTTTGTTTTGTTTTCCCACACTACCACCCCGCCTCCCCCCAGTCACTTACAGTTGTATTTTCTGTGTTCACTGCTCATGGATGCTACCCACAAAGCTTAATATGTAACACTTCCCAGAAAATAATATTAAATTAAAATAATGTAAACTTTAAGAATGTTTTAACACTATTTTGAGGGAATTATTCTAGCTTTCAGTTACAGAGGATTCTATAAGTGAGAAGTTCCTTCTTATTAATATTCAAAAGATATCCTGAAAGATAAAAACCTTTTACTTATCCTTAACGATATTGACAGCACTCCCCTAGATTTGAACATGGATCAGAATGGCAGTCTGGCTTGCTTATGATGTGAATTATTCAATAACATAGTAGCAACTATACAATATTCATTTCATGTTGTTAATCCCAATGAAAATAAGAATCATTGGGAATTAAAAAATAGTTTGTAGTTCTTACATTTTAATAATGCACAACACTATTTATTGTTTTCTATCTTTCTGATTTTTGCCATGCAACCAGTTCATGAAGATTTTTAAGTTTTTTAAAATGGAAAATAAACATTAAGTAATCTTTTTTCTCTTTTGTTTTGGGGTTTTTTTTTTGTGTATGTGTTTTTTAGGTTTTGTGGGGTTTTATTTATTGTGGTTTTGTTTGTTTTAATTTTTCCTTTTCCTTCACAAAATAGGTAACCTACTACATTGTGACATTTCTTTCAGATTATGTTAGTTACATCCCTCTTAAAGTAGTCTTTTGACACCAAGAAGGTTCCTTGTTGCCTGTGCTGTGTTTTCTTTTCTTTACTCCTCAAATGAAGAGTAAAAGCCTTTAGAAGAGTCTTTCTGGTTTCATATGTCAATCTGTTTGAATGCTCCTGATTTATTTTATGGAGTTATTACAACCTGCTTTGTTGTACCTTATTTGAAAGTGTCCTTCTAGGAAGAAAATGTGTTTAGTATATGAAGAACAGCTGATAACTTCCTTCGTTCCTTTTCTGATTATAGACTTGTACTTGTCTATATTGTCCCTCTGGTGACCAGAAAATTGGTCAAATTATTGTAGTACAGCTATGATTAACTGGAATTTGGTTAAATATAGAGGTGGCTTTTTTTTTAATCTCTAAAATTCTTACAATTTCCAACTCTGATATATAAGGAATATATATGACTAGAATTTTTCATTTAAAGATTCAAATTTTTTTTTTTCAGTTACTAAACTTGAAGCATTGTTTGGTTTCTATGTATAAAATCTGAAATAAGCCTTTCATAAAAATTAAAGTGGATTTACTGTTGGGATTAAAAATTTGAGAGAGGGAAAATATATGAGAAGTAATTTTAATGAAGATGAGCACCAGTAATAAATTCTTCCTTGAAAAGAAGAAAATAGGAAGTGGTGAGGTTTTTTTTCCTTTGCTTTACTGTTAAGAAGACATGAATTATTAATAAACCTAAATTGTTCTGCCATTGGAGATACTGTCTCTTATGAATTAGAGCAGTTATTCCCAACAGTTAAGTCCAAACTCTATAACCCTAACATCTGTGAAGTTTAGGACCCAAAAAGACTAGCCACCACCCATCTCAAGGACAGGAGAAGACTGGGTGAAACAGCCACCACTTCATTTGTGGAGCCAACAGATGAAAATATCAAATTTCTACCTTGTGCAGACCTGCAGCTCCAGTTCAGCACAGCCTTGGGCAGCTGTTGTGTCACTCACTCCATTGGCAAACGCTAAACTGGTTTTGCTTACCCAGCAGTCTTTCTGGTATGTAAAAGTGAGATGTCTGTTCCATTCAGAATATTGTCACTGGTCCAGCTCTTGCTAACTTTGTGGATTGAGAGAAAAGGTACAAACATATGAAACACATTTCCTTTTGTGTATTCACTAGGTATTGCTAAAGAGGCATGTCATATTGCAAACCAAGAACTTTGTAATACTGATGCTCTGGGGAAGTCCTGTGCTTTACATGTAATTTTCCAGAGTGCATATGCTGTAAAGGCAAGGGAATATGAGAAATCATTCTCCTGGATGTACTGATTGGTATTACTGAAATCAAGAAGAAGCTTTTCCTGCATGGTGATGTACGGTTAGAATAGCTTTAAGTATGCAGTGTAAGCAAATGACTTGCATACAGCTTCTCTGTGGGCAGCTCGTGCCAGGGCAAGGGACTGACAGTGTAGAAAATCTATTGTGTTCAGTTTTGTGGAAGGTTGAATCAGAAATGGATGTCATTGGTTTAAAGAGAGATTTTTATCCGTAAAAGAATGTCTGCATATATAAGTGAAAATTTTCTTCTGAAGCTAAAACTGTCAGTGCCAAAACCTGTCTATCTCATGACAGATGTATTCTTTAAGACCTTCTTGTTTAAAGATAATTCAGTTTTTTACAGCTAAAATTTGTTTTCTGTCTGTGTCTTGGTGGAAAGGGCAAATACAAATTTATAGTTATGAATTTAATAGAACTGGCTATAGCAATGACTGATTTGGTTCTTTAGTAATAGGTAAAACAAGTCTTCAACTAGGACTTTTATTGCTGTTGCATGACTAATTAAATTTTTGTTCAATTTGTCTACAAAGCCAAATAAACACTTTTTTTTTTGTTTGGTTGGTTTTGGGGGTTTTTTTTTGTTTGTTTGTTTGGTTTTTTTGTTGCTATTTGGTTGATTGGGTTTTTTTGTTTGGGTTTTAATAACATGAATCAAAATTGTCTTTTTCCAGCTTTTCCCTGGCTGGGAGATAGAAAAGATAGAGTACTCCCTGTGAGTATCATGAAGTATTTATCACTCTGAAAGAAAACCTTTGTTTGCCCTATCAGCATATTTTTAGCTAAAGCTATAAACTACAGAGAATTAAATTTGAACACAACTGATTGATTTTAATATCTAAGACACAGAATGTATTACTGGATATCATGCTCTTCAGAATTGCACTTCTTTTGCCTCAGACCCATTTGGAAACTCTAATGCTATTTTGAACCATATATCTAGTCTGATTTCTCTGCAGTAGGTGGCAAATGCTTCTTAGACAGATGTCTGTCTTTCTCTCCCCCCCCCCTTCCCCGCCCCCCTTTGCTGTTTTCTCTCTATTCAGCACTTGCTACAGAGACAGATATTTATAAAATCCACTGAAAAGATAAGTAACTTAATTTCTAGCCCTTCAGAGCTTAATCATTGCAGTTTAAATGCAAATGCTATTATTTATTTTTTGTTTAATTGAAAAATAGCATTTCAATAAAATATGTTGCTGCTTGGGAAGCTGGGATTTCCTTTTTTCCAATGTCTGAAGTTGCAGAACTAAAATCTTGAAGGTTAGAAAGCAGGTATTGGATGCATCCAAAAACATTACTACTCCATGTAAGCAGTGAAGTCATAGTCTTTGAGACTCATATTTTGTGAGAGGTGAATGATTTTCACAATACATTGTGTTTCATATATAGTTCACATTTTTTCACTTTCAGGTTTAAGCTGCTGAAAGTACAGCTTTTACATTGGTCAGAATGTTACTAAAATGCAAAAATTTGATACTGAATTAAATAGAGTAATATGGGAGTGGGGGGTCGTGAGTTGGTAGTACATGGTTTTGGAGGACTTAAAAAGCATAAAGCATTTATACATTAGTGAAGATAAAACCTCTTCAGCTGGGAAAAAAAAAAGGAAAACATAAAAATAAAGATAGGCCATTGGAGAGGTCTTATTATTGTAAATAAAATTTAGCCCCAAGTAACACTAAATGACTTACAAGCAAAATTCTATTTACTACCTAAAAACCCACAAACTCTAGGTTAATATAAGAAAGACATTGAGTTAGACATTAGAAATTAGAGAGCTTCTGGATAAATTAAAAACAACTCATTCCCAAGGGAAAATATTTGTTCTGCCTTGTGTTATTTAATAAAAAGTAGTTACCAAGCTACTAATACCTAGCTACTCTTCTATGAACTCAAATATAGCGGTATCTAATGTGCTTATAATAAGTTAAAAAAACCCTAAACCTTTGAGGTGTTTCATATTTAAATAGTGCTGTTATGTTGTTACAAATGCACAACTGCTTACCACAACAGTGGCAACTCAGAATTTTGATTCAGTAATAGAAGTAAAAATTGGAACCTTCAGGACCCAAAAAAGGTACCCAAACCTCACAAGTCTTCTAGCTGTGTAGTTGTATGCTTGGCATGCCATAGCAGGCCTGGTTCCCTCTGACTGAAGGCAGCACTCGGAGACGCTGGGTCACAATAGATACTGGGTAGGAAGGAAGGCTTTTCCTCAAACCATGGATCAACTTTAGTGCTAAGTACCTGATGCCATCATGCCTTAAATAAGTTGGTTCGAGTGTTGCAATTGCAGTTTAGATTTCAAAAGAAGAGCAAATCATCTCCCAGAGCAGACTTCTGTGTGAACATTTGTATGCATCAGGCTGAAGAGGACTCTGATGGACTCTCAGAAGCAAAGATTAAGGCAAAAAGGATTGCAAAGCCCAAGGGAGGACAAGACTTTGTAAAGATGATCATGGTGTTTGACTTGAAAGTACCTGGGCTGAGGATAGGAAGAGGGAAACTCCAGCCATGACTGTAAACAATGCATTTGGAGAGCTTTGAGATGGAAAGGTCTCCAGATGGAGAGAGCACTGGATTTTGAAGTTTACTAAAAAGGTAAGTGACATGAAAATTCTATAGGTAATTAGCTGTTATATTAAAAGATGAGCTTGTGCTTCCTCACAGAGTGGATGGGCAGAGAGTGGATTTTTTAGTGCATTCCACATAAGAAAAATAAAATTTTTATCATCTTCCCTTCATAAAATTCACTGTTTCCTGTGCTTTGTAAAAACCCTTCTACATTGCAGCAGTTGTAGACAATCAATCACTTATTTCTGGCTTAAGAAATTCTTGTTTCTGTGTTCAAAATTGTAGCATTGTGGGCTAAGTATACTACTACGTAGGTTAATCATGGTAAAGTAGATGTGCAAAGGTTAATAATGTAGATGGCCTTAAGGCAGGTGTCTTTTTAAAACCAAATGCTGATGCCAAAGCATATCGGTTCTGTTTTAATTGAAGCATTGAGGGGAAAAAAAAATAAATAAATGTACATGTAGAGGTACTAAGGAGTGTATTTACAGACTTAAATTTGTCAGACTTTCCAGAGGATTGCTCCTACACTGAAATTTGTATCTTCAGAAACACTCATGGAAACAAATACTGCTCCTGGCTTACGTTTACTACTAAGTGCAAATACAAGCCAGGAAGTATATGAACACATTTGAGCTTTAAATCTCTGAATTTTTAGTGAAGACAGTTCTTAAGCTCTTTGTGCAACAAAAGCTGTCTGGAGTTAGAAAGGAACATTTTGTGTGTGTGTGTTCATGAAGGCTAAAAGGAATTGTGGTTCATTGGGAAAAGTTTCATCATGCACAATAGAAAGCAATGTTTATGAAAAAGCTCACTGCTGTGTAGAGGATTGAAGATTGAGATCCCCCATTTTCCTTGTGGAACCATTCTTCCACTCCTGCTAAATCTGACACTGAGACAACATGCATTATTTTTCTCTCTTGCACAGCTACTATTGTATTTTAAGAATTAATGATAATATGGTGTGTGGTTTTTATTTTAAGCTTGTAGAACAAATAACTC
>WTSP01007480.1:49805-136646 GCA_025331215.1 Actenoides lindsayi | reverse complement strand
CACCACTAGTCACAGGCCTCCAGCCAGACTCTGCTCCACTGACCACAACTCTCTGGGTTCTGTCCTTCAGCCAGTTTTCAATCCATCTCACTGCACAATCCCCCAATCCACCCTTCTTAAGCTTGGTATGGTATGGGCGAAGACTGGAAACCCAGGTATTATTGTGTCAGAACTTCGTTCAAAAACTGTTGCAACTTATTTTTACCATACTTCCTGAGTTAATGACTGATTCTAAAAGATATTAAAACATATTTAATTTTTCATGTCAAAATTATATTACAACTGAAATGAGAAAGGGCTAAAAAAATAAATTTTTAAAACAATATTTTGATATAACTGAAACTATTCTTGCATAAGCCTTCCTATCCCATTACATTTTCAATTGTCATTAATCCAAGAAAGATATATTTTATTGAATTTTTCTAGGGCTCTCGCATAGATTCAGATGTTAGTGGTGATTTTAAGAAGAGAGGTTTTACGTGCTAATCTTAGCTAAGCAAGTGAGTATAGAACAGACAACAGTAATGATGTAGATGAACTTTCTTTTTATACTTAATATTCTATTTTTAAGGACATTACATTCTCTACATATTGACGCTATAGTGTTCACAGTAACAGAAAACAGCTTTTGAGTAGAACAGCTTGATTGTTAGGGTGATGCAGTGACCCACACCTTCTTAATCTGAAGTTTGTCAAGGGTAAAGATCATATAGTCACTTAGCTGAAGGTTTCCCAAATAGTACACCTCAGAGGGATCATTAGGACAGTGTGAAGCATAAATTCAAAGCAACCAAAATAAAATTGAAAATAAAGCAGAATGAAAACAACAGCATATCATACATGAGTATAGAAATAAAACAGTCTGTGTGAGCAATGTTGACTTTAATCTGCATTCTTTTTGTATACACCACGTATTTACAGTGCTTGATTTCCCACTTTCTATTTACACAGCATTTTTGATTTTTTTTATGGCTTTGCCTTTTGTGGAGTGCTATTTTAGTATAATATACACTCTTGCAGTTTGGATATTTTGAAAAGGGGCAAAAAAGCAAAACACTTACAATGAAAGTAAAGTTCTTCATCCCCTTCTTGATCAGCTTTACTATAGCCACAATGCCTGAAAAGAAAGACACCAGTTTTACTGGTAAATAATGATTTACTACCTCTCATCTGAAATCCTGACAACATCAGCTCTGCAGGCTGGGATTTTCAAGCACTGAGCACCTAACTCCTGACGGCCCTTTGAAAGTTTCAGCTGTAATTCTCATGACAGCAGAGTTTTAAATAAATCATGAACAGTTGCAATCAAAAGGCTTTTGTATCAAATACCAGTTGGGACAGGTCCTAAAGAAAGAATTTGAGTTCTGGTGAAAAGCTTCTAAGGATAAAACAGAGGATTAAAGAACTTGAAAGCAGAACAGTGTTTTACATCAGGGTATTCTTAAATCTACTGCTGTGCCTCTTTTTCTTGATTGTAAAGTCATTTAAAGGCTGATCAGATAAAGTGTCAGACTTCTCCACGTGAGAAAACTGAACAGAAAGAGGGACTTTGACAAGTACAGGTAAAGAACCTGCTAGGGGTTCCTTTTACAGCACATTTACATAGAACAAAAAGAATATCTTGATTTAAGTGTGACTTGCCAAAGTAAGAGGACAAACTGTATAATTAATAACGGGATTTAAACAAAAATTGTCCTCAGTAAAAATTACTTCCATTGCAGTTTTGCAAATTACTTTCCCATATTATGCTGTCTCAACAGTTCACAAGAGTGGGGTCAGATGTGTTTATGCCTATGTGAGGCTCAATACCTTCGCCCAATGATGAATCCAAACACCATGAAGACCAGAATGATGGTTCCTGCCACAGCAACCACAGCTATGATGATAACAGGATTCTGTTCACTGGAAACAGCAGTGGCTACAGACAGAGCACAGAGCAGTGATTAGTTCAAAATTATTCCCTATAAAGGAACCACTAAAAATAAAGTCAACCATCACAAATTGCAGACTGTTTACTGTTGCCTGAAACTACATTGATACAACTAATGTTGATAAAATTAGTATAGAGAAGGGCCTCCATTGGAAATTCACCCAAATGCTGGATGAGTTAATAATCATCTACAGGGAATAAAAAGGAGCTATGCTGGAATTCACTTGGCCAAAATAGTACAGATATTAGTGAAAAGCCAGCACCATCACCAGTCATGTCCACTCCCTCCTGCTGCTGTGCTGCCTACTGTTTTGCTCAGTCACTGACTCCTTCCTGAAAGAGAAGACCTGGATATCCTTTTATAAAGGGAAACACTAGGAAAATAATCACTGGAGAGCTCTGCTTTTAGCCTTCCCTCTAAAACCAGCTGATATGACTTTGATGGTACACAAGGAAATAGTGTCTTAACTTTAAGAAGAATGTTTGAGATGAAACAGTATATATTAACACAGACTTCCTAGTTAGCATATTTCTATCTCTTACTGCTATTAATCATTGCAAATTGCTATTATTACTTATCATTTATTTCTGTTAGCATTGAAAAGGTGTTTCCGCATACACAAAATGGAATTCTCCATGCTTCAGAGAGTTTACATGCTAAAATATCCACACATTACTGCTCTCTTTATTCAGATATGCCAATGCTATTAATATATGTAAATGTATGCATGTCACATTAACGTAAACTGAGGATGTAAATACTTACCCTGAGAAACCTCAAGGTTTGTTAAATACATTGCTTGCTTGACATCTAATGAGGGTCGACATGTACTCCCATTAAATAAGCACAGCTCTGCTGAACTCTATGGAACTATGCTGGTTTGTAACAGTTAGGAGCTAGCCCAGGAGACTGAGAATAAAGGAAGAGGCATCAGGCAAATGATGCTACACAAGGGACTGTGAAAATGTGAGTCATCTGGAAACAGCAGAGAGATAAAAGGTGGGGCGGGGAAGGAAACCCAACTTTTTCCAAAAGGAAACCAATTAATTAGTAATAGCTGAGTAACTAAATTGTAGATAATATGTTAATATGGTGAACTGCTGGTAGTGGTAACTGAACAGGAATGTCTACATGAGGATTTTATGAATCCCACAGAATCAGGTTCCTGTTGCAGACTTCAGAAGTTCCCACAGAAACAAATAAACCAGTCTTTTCTTTGCTCTGTCTTGGGAGAAGTGAGCCAATCAACATGATTTATTTTGTCACTGCAACTGATCTGTACCAACTGCTTTCCATCTCAAAAGAAGCCTTTGTTTTATACTGTAGCGATACAGAATTATCTGCACTGGGTACATCAAAAAATTCTGCCCCCCACGGCCCGCCTTCTATTTTATTTCCTAAAGAAACTATAATTTTCTATGCTGTACCTAATGCAGGTAAGGAGGATCTCATTACTCATATGAGTCTTTAACTGAAAAGAACAAATGCTTTGAGTAACTATAACTTTCTGAGATACCTAGGTCAGTAGGATGCTACTACAGGCCTGAATATATCCCAGTTGTGGAACTTTTAGGAAATCAGTGGTCACTACCTTGTGCTAGAGTATAAAGGCTTAAGTAATACAACTCAGTTCCTGTCACATCACCAGGCCACCAAAGCAGACAATCCCAAACAATGTCAAATTTGTGTGAAATGCAGTATTTCTAAAAAGGTTTCCCTTCTCTCTTTGAACTTCAGTGCAAAACTCACTTGGAGGTCAAGAAGAGGCAGTATCCTGTCACAATGGCCACAAGTGCAAAGCTGTATCCATTTAAGAGAAGTTCGAAAAACAGCCAGCCCACTCTGTCACATAAGCTAGAAGCCAAACTGAGTGCATAGAGGTTGACATATGTGGGTGGGTTTCTCTGCATAACTGCCTCACAGATTTTGGGTACTGGCACATTCTGGAAGCAAACTGAGGTTGTTATTTGGGCTCTGGAAAATGTTGGGGTCATGGTACCATTGGCCAACTGTAAGATAGGTGGGATGTAACGTATGTTGTATCAATAAAAAAAGAAAAAAGCCTGATTGTGGGCATGCTGTGGTAGGAATTTAGGAATTCAGTGACAGCAGTCTGACAACAGTCTGCCTCTGTTCAGGTACTCTGTGCTGCTTCCCTCTTCTGTGTGATAAACTCAGTCGGTTAGTGTAAGGGTGAATCAGAACTTGACTTCTCAAATGATCACTGTGGTTTGTCAGAAATAAATATGCTAGAGAAATGAATTTGAGATGCAGATGATCTTTTCAGGGGTGCATGGACTGATGTTGCCACAATGGTGACGGCATGGAACCAACAGCAGAACAGGAAAGACTGCTCTTAACTCTGCTTAAACTGTGCTTGGATTCAGAGGGTGAGACAGGGACCTGGCACTTGGGCAATCAGTTACAGCTGATACCTAATCTGACATTATGATATTTGCATATCCAAATGAAAGAAGCAATGCTTAATTTAAAGGAGTTAAAACAACCTTTTAAATACATGGTTGTAGTGATGAGGAATGGATATCCAAACACCCTGGAGGATTTAAAAAAGATCAGCTGTAAGAGCAGTGCTTCTTTTCCAGTGACATTTTCTTGTGTAAGCAACCTCAAATGTATGATTTGCAGGAAAGAATTCCTGATGAAGTCCATCATGAAAGCTTTAATGTTAAACTGGATTCATGTAGGCCAAATATTACTTTCTTAAATATTATGCTTTATGGCTTCTATAAAAATTTGTAGTACTGTTATTTCAGAAATTAGGAATAAATTTTACATCTGTGTATTACTTCAAGCTTGCTTGATTTAAACTGATTTATGGCAAAAGGAAAAAGCAAAGTTTTCTTCATGCCAGTTTATCTGAGCCATTTTACTGTAACAATGAGAGCTGTAACAAGTAGCAAAATCTCCTTCAATTACAAAAAGCACAGGATCACCTTTAGATCCACTAGCTAAAAGTCATTTAGCATAGCTTTTAACTACCACAGTGAATCAAAAGATAAAATTACCACTTGGGGGATATTCTATTCATTTATATTTTCTTCTGGAGGAACTTCTGTCTCTAATAACCAGCAATGATTCCAACAAAAAAATTACAATGCTTAAAGTAATTGATCTGTGGCAAAACAATATAGAATAGAAATAGCTAGCCTTTTTAAAGCACTGCTCACCAGTAGAAGTTACAGGAGAAATGCAGGTAGGCAACATGACTATCTGACTATGATGGTCACTATATACATTCTTACATAGCTATATATATATGTATGTGTGTATACATATATACTCTCCCACTATATATATATTTTTAAATAATTTGACATATTTAAAGACTGCATTCAAAAATACACTGGAAAAAATGAGAAGTCAATGCCTCTAAACTGTAGCACAACACTGGTTTACTGCTTATCTGTACAGCACCTCATTTGAGGTATATTTGCTAAAAACGATCCAGTAAAGGTATTCCTTTAAAATTTGATCAAAAGACTAATTTGATTGGCCTGCAAGTTCTGCTAAAACTATAAATGAGAAGCAAATATTTTTATGTAGAATAATTCTAGAATAATTTAATGGAATTTACTATCCTTTTACCAACATTTTGATTATTTCTGAAAACCATATATGGAAAATTGTGGATGTTTATCCCTGATGGGGATTATATTCTATAATGCCCTCTCAAGATAATGGAAAATATGCCACTTTTAAATTTTTCTTTAATGAAAGCACAGGACATTTTACATGGCATATCAAAACACAAAGCTGGCCTGTGACAAGAGAAAAATCTAGTGTGCATACTGGACAAGTATGTCACTGATTTATATGCAGGTTTTCATCATCTGAGTCAGAAAAAGGGTACATGAGCATAGTCAGTGATGCATTTATTCTGAATTCCTAATCTTCCACATGTTGACCAAATTCCAGTCAAGACTGTCTACCTCTGAAATTATCTTTGCTAATCTTAGTAGCTAGCAGTACAGTTACATTCAATATATAAAAAATATACAGGTAATTAAGGAAACGTTGGGGAAACATTTTGGTCTACTAATTTTAAGCCACTATGGACAATAAACTAGCTAACTAGCAGAAACTTATGACAGATTATGACAGAATTTTCATTTGGTTTCCAGAAATCTATTTAAAATAAGATCTCACTTCTGGCTGTACCTCAGGTTCCCATTCTGCAAAATGGGGATTCTGCTACTGACTCTAAAGCAAAACTCTACAGATGGAAAGTATGTCATCAGACACAGAGTTAATAATATTAGGAACAACAGCTTATTGCTGCTATTATGATAATTACTATTTCAATTATGTCTAGTAGATATGTGGTATTTTTCATTATTGATAGTTCTCTTGTACTATGTGGAACCAAGGTGGAATCAAGAACTAACTATTGTGTTTTACGAATACCCAGAAACTGTTCAGGCGAAACCCAGATGCAATTAATAAGATGCAATAGTGTGTGTCCGCACCTCAGATATGCTGCATGGAGTGCTGAGAGCAGAGTTGGCATCCATACCCTGTGAACCTATAGGCTATATATTCTCAGCTCCAAATCTGGCTGACCTGCTGTCAGGCAGGTAAACCTGAAGCAAATGACCCAAAACAGAGTAACTAAACTTGGGTCTGCAACAGAATGGTGAAGTTGACAGCGACACAAGCAGTTCCTGTGAATCAGCTTATGGCTGCCAGGTCTCAGTTGATGGAAGAGTTTCCTTCTAAAGACCCAAACTGTGGAAGATTTTCTTTAAGCATGCATGGACGTATCTACACCGGTGAGGAAAGAAAGCATCAATGTGATTTTTAGATAAGGAAGGGCACAAGATTGATTTCAGCAACAAGGAGAGAGCAAGTATCCCTCTGCTGAGATGTCTCAATCGGATTCTATACTGTACGGAGAGAACATGTGCTTCAGCTTCATATTTTCCATTGTGAAGGTTTCTGAGAGGTTGTTTTTAATTTACACAGAATATAACATATTACCTGAGCCTTAAAGAAAAGAAACCTAGTATCTTTAAGACTTCTGTATCTTTACTAAATGAAGTTGAAACTAGCCAATGAACTCAAGACCACTAAATGTGGACATATAACTTAAACTAGACACACATAAAATTGTAAAGAACATTTTAAGGAAATCAAAGAGGAAAAAAATGACCTGGAAAAGCCTCTATGGGCTGAAATCTTCTGTTCCCTTCTCTCCCCAGTTAAAGAAGAAACACAGATGATAGGGGTTTGAAAAACCTCCGGAGATCATCTAGTCCAACTCTCCTGCTAAAGCAGGTTGCACAGGATCGCATCCAGGCATGTTTTGAATATCTCCAGAGAAAGAGACACCACAACCTCTCTGGGCAGCCTGTTCCAGTGCTCTGTCACTCTCACAGTAAAGAAGATTTTCCTTATGTTCAGATGGAACTTCCTGTGTTCCAGTTTGTGCCCATTGTCATTTTATCCATGGCTGGGCACCACTGGAAAGATCTGGCCCCGTTGTCTTGACGCTTGTACTCTAGATATTTAAGTATTGATAAGGCCCCCTCTCAGTCTTCTCCAGGCTAAACAGACCCAGAGCTTTCAGTTTTTTCTTTTAAGAGAGATTCTACTGTCATTGTATGGCTCAACATGTCATTGTTGAGATGGACTCATCACACCCACCCCTTCTCCAAAGGCTCAAATGCTCATGCTGCAAATGCTCTAAACTATTGTGACTGCAAGCCCTTTTATAATCCCTCTAATAGTAAGTGCCCACACCTGATTGGCCCAAGCAAAGATCACCTGTCCACAGTTAACTTTGGCAAGCTTTCTCTATTTGTGAACTGGTGGTTCTTTTCTCAGGACTTTATGGCCTCCTCAAGGGTACACAGATGTTCACTCAAGGTTATTTATTTAACTCACATTCTAATCCCTTGGACAAGCTGAGGTCTCCCACAACACCCTAATCACCCTTGTAGCCCTCTGCTGGACTCTCTCCAATTGTTCCTTGTGCCTATTGAACTGTGGAGCCCAGAACTGGACACAATACTCCAGACGTGGCTTCACTAGGACAGAGTAGAGGGGGAGGGGAACTTTCCTCCACCTTCTGGCCACACTCTTCTTATTGTACCCCAGGATACCACTGGCCTTCTTGTCCACAAGGGCACATTGCTGGCTCATGGATAACTTGTCATCTACCAGGACTCCTAGGTCCTTTTCCTTGGAGCTTCTTCCCAGCTGGTCAATCCCTAACTTGTACTGGTGCATGGGATAATTCCCATGTCCTGAGTTCAGCTAGGACAGGGTTAATTTTAACAAGAAGCTGTGAGGCACCATAGCCAGGATAGCCAACGAAACCAGGCAATGAGACATTTGATACCATAGTGACATCATGTCTGATATATATATCTATATATACACACACATATATTGGGGCTACAATAAAGCTAGAGGGGGCCTTTTTAGAAGGGCATGTAGCAATAGGATGAGGGGCAATGTTTTTAAACTAGAGATGGGTAGACTTAGATTGGACATTAGGGAGAAGTTCTTTACTATGAGGGTAGTAAAACACTGGAACAGGTTGCCCAGGGAGGTGGCAGAGGCCCCATCCCTGGAGACATTCAAGGTCAGGCTTGATGGGGCTCTGAGCAACCTGATCTAATTAAAGATGTCCCTGCTTACTGCAGGGGGGGTTGGACTAGATGGCCTTTAGAGGTCCCTTCTAGCTCAGTGTGTTCAATGATTCTATGCTATGTTTGTGTATAAGGGGAAGGCTGGGCAGGCAAGTGTGTGCTGTGTGCACGGCAGCTGGGGCCAGGAAGTCAGTTGCTGACCGCTGTGGTTTATATCATTCTCTTTATATATTATTGCAGCTATTGTTATTACGGTTGTTTTATCTTCTTTCTTTGTGTTCCCTATTGATCTCTCCTTATCTCAACCCACTGGGTTTTACCTTTTCCTCCCTATTCTCCTTTCCATCCCAGGGTGGGGGCGGAGGGGAAGCGAGTGAGTGGCTGCGCAGTGCTCAGTCATCAGCTGGGCCTAAACTACAGCGCTGGTGTGTCAGCCACTCCTCCCAGTTTTGTATCATCAACAAATTTGCTGAGGGTACACTCCATCCCCTCATCCAGGTCATTGATGAGTATGTTGAACAAGACTGGACCCAGCACTGACCCCTGGGGAACACCACTAGCTACAGGTCTTCACTTAGACCATGTGTCCCTGTTGAACTCTGATTCAAATGAGCTGATGTCTCAAACATTGTGTGAGGAACACTCTGACCTGACTGAGCTGATGGGAGAAACAGTCTTGCAGTTAGAACAGGGGAGAAAATATGCCAGCTAAGTCAGGGGTGAAGTACATTGGAAGATAAGTGGTCTTGTCCCCCTGCCAAATTTTCATATGTGTTGCCTACAAGGCAAAAGGTAATAAAATACAGGGTCTTTCCAACCACTGACTCAATTGGTGGAAAGGGTTAATGCCACCCTTTCGTCTCTCGTGCATGTGAGGAACAGTGGTCACCACCTCTGTACTCTCCCCATGCAAAACAGCACAGCCTCTCTACACTTCCCATGCAAATTCAGGAGTAAGTCAAGCAACACCCCTCTTAACAGAGAATAAAAAAGAACTCAAGTACACCGGCAGGTGTGCATCCACCACTGAAGGAACAGACCAGGAGAGACATTGTGGGAACCCTGGGTATTGATCTGGAATTTTGTTTACTCTTTCACTCTCTCCTCTGTCTCTTTACCTTCTCTTTCCTTTAAGTACATCATATATAGTTTTAGTAGTTGTTATAGATCAGGGGATAAGGAATTGAACCTTTTTTTTTAATGTCATGGACCTATGGTGTAAGTCTGTTTAATCTGACCCAAGTGAATCACTGAACCCGCATCACTCCCTTCTTTTCCCCCATCTTGCTCGAGTGGGACACGGCAGTAGCTGATCACGACCCTCTGAGCTGTTTTTCAGACAGTTCTCAATCCACCTCATTGTCCACTCATCTAATGCAGACTTCCTAAGCTTACCTCTGAGGATGTTATGGGAGACAGTGTCAAAAGCCTTGCTGAAGTCAGGGTAGACAACATCCACTGCTCTCTGCTCATCTACCCAGCCAGTCATGACATTATAGAAGGCTATCAGAGTGGTCAAGTATGCTTTCTCTTTGGTGAATGCACACTGACTACTCCCAATCACCTTCTTATCCTCCACATGCTTAGAGATGACCTCCAGAATGAGCTATTCCACCACCTTTCCAGGAATGGAAGTGAGGCTGTAGTTTCCTGGGTCCTCCATCTTTTTGAAGACTGGAGTGATATTGGCTTTCCCCCAGTCCTCAGGCACCTCTCCTGTTCTCCATGACCTTTCAAAGATGATGGAGAGTGGCTTAGCAATAACACCAGCCAGCTCCCTCAGCATTGGTGGGTGTATCCTGCTGGGGCCCAGGTATTTATTGATGTCCAACTTGCCTAAATGGTCTCTAACACTGTCCTCCTCAATCAAGGGAGAGTCTTTCTTTCTCCAGACTTTCTCTTTTACCTTCAGATTCCTGAGGGCCAGCCTTAGCAGTAATGACTGAAGCAAAGAAGGCACTCAGTAACTCCATCTTCTCTGTATCCTCTGTCACCAGGGCACCCACCCCATTTAGCAGCAGGCCCACATTTTCCCTAGCCTTCTTTTTGCTACTGATATACTTGATGAAACACTTCTTCTTGTCTTTGGCATCCCTTGCCAGATTTAATTCAAAGTATGCGTTAGCCTTCCTCATTGAATCTAGTAAAGTTATCCAGTTCACCACGATTCCTCTTGTCACAGGGAAGAGGTGTGTATTTGAATGAAAAAGATTTTCTTTCTGTTAGAAGGACATTAGAGGAGAAGAACCTGATATGTTACAAATTTTCTCCAACTAATTCTATTTTCTATGGTAACACAACTAATTGGAGCTCAACATTCAAAATACAACAATAAAAATCCACCTTCACGTAGAACTTAATTCTTTCTAGTTTTAATAATATTGCCTATGACTCATTCTTGCTTTACTTACTACTTCTACTGAAAGTGTTAATTTCCTGTAAATCTACTTGTTTACCTGTGGCTTCTTCTAGTGTGGCAACATCCAGTCTGGGGCTGTAATTTCCATAACCAGCAGCAGTAAAAGCACGAATCTGGAAAACATACACTGTTCCTGGCTTTAGATTATTAATAGAAGCTGAAGTGGACTTGGTCTTCACTGTTGAATAGGTCCTCTCCCTTTGATCCTGGAAACAATAAGACAAAAGATTAAATGACATTTACAGGCCAGATGTTATCATGGTTGCATATCAGCAACTGACAGCCAGCTTTGGTAGTTTATTTCAATTTGTTGAATGCTTTTTTTACCAACATAAAAATAAGGCATACTCTGTGGAGTATTACAAAACACTGTCAGTGCAATGAGGAGCTCTAAGTGTAACATAAAATTCAAATGGGATGGTTGTGTTGTTACTCATAAAACATTCAGACATAAAATGATTGCTTCTTTGGCTCTGATTACATTTTGTGAAATTTTGATGAGAAAATAGATTGACCGCAGATTTCGGGGGGAATCTATGGGATCTGAACAGTTCAAGGACAGGGAAATGTATTCTTTCATGGTCAGAATACCTTCCTTTGTTACCTCCAATACCTGTAAAAAAATACAGTACTGCCAATGCAGAACTGGCTGGATTTTGTGCCACATTCTGAGGTGCTTATCTCATTTTTCACTTAGGACTTTTTCTGTGGCTTTTAGTCTTTTCTCAGGTTTTGACTCTATGGTATTGAGAAGACACCTGGGAAAGAAGTTCAGTATGACACCACCCAAATTTGAAGCTGTAAGATTAAAAACCCTATGAGTAACTCACTTTCAAATAGTACAAAAGCTGTATCAAAGATCATTACAGTATTCAAAAAGCTCTACTTATTCATCACATTTACTGATCCAGCCTATCTATGTGCAGCCCTGTTGATTTTTGGTGGCAGGTGCAACCCTGATTTGAAGGGCAGAAGAGATGACTTAAACAACCATCTGAATGCACCACATGACCAGAGAAGCATGAGCCATACCAGGCAGTGCTAATGAGATGGATACAGAGGGAAGGAATAGATTGTAACTCATTTCAGTAGTACTTTACCAACTAAAAATGGACAACCTTCCCCTTTGCAGTCAGTAAAACAGAAAAGACTTTCCTGAAATACAGGGTTAAATACAACACACATGATTTCTTTTCTGAGATTCAGTAACGGCTTCTCCTGGGTCTTGCCCAGTCTGTCATTTGAGTAAGCCTGATGGCTTGGCTAGCAGCAATTTTTTGTATCTTTTCCAAGAGGGTTTAAATCATCTGTGAGGACCATGGTAGAATGTATGTTAGTATGTGAGAAAGACCAGGAATGCCTGAAGATGAGAAACAAGTGTAAGGAAACCATAAACAGTCAGGTTCAGGACTGTAAGCCACAGTGGCATTTCAGAGTTTGGGTTTTGATGCATAAATGAGGCTTATTTGAATTGCCAACAGTTCTTGCATTCAAAATAAATAAGTAACAAAGAAATAAAAATAACCTGTGCTGGAAATCTCACAGGAAAATCATACTTGGGAGATTTCAGGCAGTTTCCATTAAAGCCCAAGCCAGAAGTGAGAGGTGAAAGCAACACTTATCAGAGTATTTCAGAGCCACAAAATGTTTGATCTAATTTGTCTCTAAAAGGAGCTGAAAGTTCAGATTTCTTTTTTTTTTTTTTTTTAACTAATGCAACAAAACTTTAACTGCCTCTCATTCTGAGCAAGAGCTTACTAAATACTTTTCAAGCTGAACTACATTATTTTGGAAGGAAGACAAACATTTAAGTATTTGTGTTAAAATTGTGCAAATGAATTAAATCTATATAGTTCAATTTATCTGTGACTGTAGGATGAGCTTCTTATTCTCTTTTATTAATTTCTCTGTAATAAGTATAATCCTGGCAGGTTTCTTCCATTAGAAAAACACTTTTAACATCAGTTCTTGTCTTTGCAAACACAGAAAACTGGCAATGAAATTCTGCTCTTTATTTAAAGTAACATGAATACATAGGGAAAATAATAAAAGCCACATTCTAAAAGATATCATTACATGAAAAATCTAGCATCTTGATTAATTTTCTTTTTCCAGTACCTATTTAAATTATTTATTTTATTTTAACAGATTCAATACTACTGTGCATATTAAAATAACCCATATTTTTTTGGTTGTAGCTTGGTTTTTTGAGTTTGTTTTTTGTGGTGTGCAGTTTTACCTTTGGTAAATATGTAAATTTCTTTTTTCTTCTTCTTCTTTTTTTTTTTTTAATGTATGAGCTTTATTTGTGCATGTACAGACACACATGATTAAGGAACAAAAATTACCTGCTAAAATTAGTAAACTTTATTTTTAAAAAATGTTTAGCTATCTGTACATATCTGATAAATTTTGTTACAAGAGTGATTAAAAGGAACAACTTAAACGAGGAGTTAGCATGAACAAATAAACATTTTCTTCCCATCACAAATCATATGAAGATCTTTTGATAGTTATATTTGTGCATTTCACCACTGAAAATCAGATGTGACACTTGATATTAGATCAAATCTGGTTTGAATTTACCTAATTCTATGTTACCTAGTAAGCTGACATGCTCATTTTGATATAGAGGTACTAGTACCTTGTTTGCAAAGATGAAATGTCTTCACAAGTGATCACAAAGGGGCTCCTTTGTTTATTTCCTTGCATTTTCATTTTAATTATTTCTTTCTTTTCCTCTCAGAATGTTTTCTAAAAATTAGTCATATGTTACGTGCTACAGTAAATTTCCCAGGGAATCTTGAGGAGCCAAGCTTAGTCTGGGTCCCATGACAAACATATAGCTTCACAGTCTGCCTTCACTCTTGTTTTCATGCAGTTTACAGTTGCATGTGGCCCCACTTATATGCTTGTCAGAATTTTTTTTTATTCTGGAGTACTTCAAAGTTATCATGAATGAAGCCCTAGACACGCTGAAATGAATGGCAAAACTCCAACTGACACCAGTAAGATTGCAGTTTCACTCTACCAGAAACAGAGATCACTTCATCTACTATTGAAAAGCAATCCTCAATTCATTATTGTGTTGAGAGAACAAGTGAAAAATAAATTTCACAATGCTGGGACTTTTTAAAAGGACAAATAAGGAATATTTATCAGCTGAAACTGTAGGAAGTGCTTTAGAAGTTTTCAGGCAACAAGTCAAAGCTGCCCAGCTCATACGGAAATACCAAATGCAGTCAAGTGTTGTGTTTGATGTATCATCTCAAGACTGGAATCACAGTGACACAGAAGGAAATTACACAAGCTTTAAACACGATGTAGAAGCGACAGGAAAATGATAAATATCATGGTAATATATCCAAGTCCAGCTTAACAATTTAAAAAGAAGTAGGGAAAAAAAGGCAGATTTCAAGTGAATATTTCATTTTTAGGATACCAAAATACAATATATGAGTGATATGATAGAAATAATAATTGCAGAGATTTGTGAGTTATTAAAAACAAGCAAAATCACTGTGACTTTGAAGAGACAGGATAGTTGATAGCTGATGGTTTTAACATCGTTCCACAGCACAGCAAGCCAATATGAAGCAAACAGCACATTCTTGCACATTACAGATGATGTTAGCACTTACTTTCTCATAATACTTGATTTCATATTCAGTAATAACTCCATTGGGATGTTCTGGTTCCTGCCAGGAAAGCTCCACACTTCTCTGCAGCACTCTCTCTTTCATTACTCCACTAACTTGTGAGGGAGCTGTTTGGACAAGATGTGTCAATAAATAAAAAGCGAATTTGTTGGATGCCTAAAATCAAATGTCATTACTGATCCACCCCATGCTGAGCCACTTTCATTAAGGTAAAAGAAAGCACCTTTTCATAGCTCACAATTCAAAGCTAATGAATATTCAAGCAGGATCCTATTACGGTTCCTAAACTTAGAATGGAAATCGAATTGAAGTGCAAACATCAAAAAGTGGCATTGTTCAAGTTAGTGTAAACCTGAGATTGATGGGACAAGAGTAAAAATTAAGCAAATTAATTCTGATTAAGATAGCAAAGTAGGTTTTTAGGTTGATATGTAGCAAATTAAGAGTCTAAATATTGATTGCATATGTTTCTGAAATGCACATAAAAATAATATTTTAGAGACAAAACCACATTTCATGTTGGTTTCATGTAACAGATTCCAATTCTTCTTGAAAAATAATCTGTCACGCTATCTGATTACAACATGACTTGGTGATGTAAACAACTTTATTCAGATTAAACCCTCTATTTTTCATTAGTTCAAACCTTTCCCGGACATTCTCCCTTTAGAGCTGAAGTTTCCATATGTGGTCTTGGCATTTTTTGAAGTGTGAGACAATTTAAGAAGTAGTTCTTATGACATAAGGGGGATACTGTCTTTCTAGGTCTCATGCCATAGAGACACACATACATGTACACTTGCATGCATGCACACATACACACAGTTTCCTAATAAACGTCACCCGTAAACAAGCACCTTTCGAAATTAAAAAAAAATACCTCAATATACAAGCATTATAGAGCCACTGACTTTCATTTTTAAAAGTTTAAGAGATAATGTAATAAAAAGTGAGAGACTGAAAAAGTAACTTTAAAAAAACAACTATGGCATTGCCACCATGCAGACCTTGGTCTTGTTCTCTTTCAATTCAATGGAAATAATTTAAGGTTGTAGTATTGCTCATGCAAAAGATGAATAAAGAGAGGACCTGGTCCTCAGCCTCCTGCAGTTAAAAGCAAGAAGACATTTATGAACATGGTCATATTTGGTGAGCAGATTCAGACATAGGAAAGGAAATAAAAATTACATGTGAATTTATTTATGAATATTTCAAGTGTATAATCTATTACTGATTCTATACTTGAATGTTTGAACAAAAATTCTGAAAGTTTTAATTATATTTCTAGGTAAAATTAAGAACAACCTTACTTCAGAATTGTATATAAAGCTTTTACTATGTAAAATGATGCACAGTCTTCAGATAAAAAAGAATTTTTATCTCACGCAACAAGCAGGTGATCTTCACTTTCTCTAATTTAAAGAACATAGACATCAAATGTCTAGAATGCATAATCCTGTGGTATCAAGTATAAAAATATTTACAGCACAATCAAGACTATAATCCTGTAAAAAACTTAAAATTTATTGTTAACTTATTTTAATTGTGAAGTTTCCAGCCTTTTTTATTGTGACATGTATATCCATGTAGGTTTCAAAATGAAATGTATTTACATTTCATTAGAAGCTCCAAGTGACCATGAAAATTAAGGACTGATGACATGCATGGTAATTTTCATCATGAAATATTATGTTCTATGTACTCAATATAAGAAAATCTGAAGATCCCTTAAGGTAGACTGCCTAACTGATAAAATCATAAAATTGTATCATGCAAACACCATAGGTTGATACACCATTCCATAGCCAGGATCACTCTCTTTCACTCTTCTTATGTTCTTCTAATAAAATGTTATAGTATTTTCCCTCTCTAATTAGTTTTCTTCTTTTTTTTTTTTCTTTCTTTTTTTTTTTTTTTTTTTTTTTTTGTAGCTAGGAGTCTAGAATGCAGCAAACTAATTTACTCTGTCTAGTTTTCTTTGCCGTGATTAACTAGTCATCTTCTTTGTATAAATGAGTACTGCAGAATCCTGGCTGAATTTCAGAGAGGTCATTATGTTTCATGTATAATGTTCTATCTCACCCAGATAAATGTTTTCAAATTGTTAGTTTTCCATTTTTAGATATCCAAAATTGTTAATGTTCACACTTATCATGAAACAATTTTATATCACCTAGGTCACTGGAGTTTGTTCTCAACATTTACTGCCTTTTGTTTTAGCTTATCAAATTTTTTCATTCAGTTGGTCATAGCATTCTTTTTTTTTTTTAAGTGTTGGATCAAAGTGAACTCATTTCCTCTGGTATTAGTTAACTCTGCTTATGTGGGGAAGAAACAGCAATGCATAGAAGGAGGAACAGAGAAGAAGGAAGATAAACTATGTGAGATTCCTACTTAACATCTATATCAAGTACTCCTCAAACAGACAAATTACATTCCTAAGGAATTTCCATTAAAAACAAAGTTTCAGTGATTTATCAACATTGCAAGATAGTGTTCAAAACTTAAATCAATGCACTCAAATATATTTCCTGTCAGTTAATCTGCTTTTCATTCAAAAATGGTCAGATTAAAAGCTGGGTTTGGTTTGGTGGTTTTTTTTAGCTTTTTGGCTTTTTTTCACTGCTCACTAAAAACATTGTGCTGCTTTTGATTGTTAGAAGAACCACAAGAGGAAGGAGATAAAGTCCAGCCCTGAAGACTGCGTATGTTGGTAGCTTTTAAGACAATTATGTTGTATATAATTCTCATACTACATGATATTCCTAAAACACAGTAAGTTACCTAAACTTATTTTGTGTCTCCACATTTGTCAGGGGAAATAAATAATAATCAAATTGGTTGAAGCCAGAGCATACCCCTCTGACTCGGTACACCAGTCTGTTACTGCAAGGAATCTTCGTAAACCAGAGCAACTAAGTAAGCCAACCTATTGACATGATGTACATACTATTTTTATCCTGCCCTTTTTGGTTGCATTTCTTGATCTGTTCTTAATGAGAGTGTACAGGTCAGAAGCATTTTGTTCGTTATTCTAGTATAATAATTTCCTCCATATCCTCTCCATGTCTTTCTTACAAACTGTCCTGCATTCAGGTTTTATTTGTTATTTTCTTGACACCTCCTTTCAAATCTTTAGCCCACTTCTCATTGCCTATCCATACTAATTAATTAACAATTAATTAACCTAGTTATGGGTGTGAAACAACTATGTTTGAGGAATCTTAAAAATGAACTAAAGCATGAAATTCATTCCTAAATACAAGATAAAATATGACATTAAATCACACATCCCCCTCCTCTACAAAAAAGAATTAAACGTACCATTTTTGTTCCCATTGCTAGCTAAACCAAACCAATATCATCATCATATCACCATCATCACAAACAACTATTTCAGGTATTTTTTTTCTTTTAGTAAAAAATGTCTTGCCACTGCATCTATAACAAAGTTGTTCATCATAAAGACACTTCTTAGAGCATTTCTAGACAATTAAGTACCTAGTCCTGAATGACTAGAGCCTGCATAATCCCTACTGTATCACTTCAGGTTACAAAGAAGCATCACTTGCCAGAATCATTATTTCCATAATATATTACACTGGGGGATACAGGCTGTTCAAAACACCATTTGCTATCAACTTTCTTTCTAATATACCTCATCTCTTCTTTTTCTCCTTCCTGCTGACACAACATCCAATGCATCAAACACATACAGCCTCTCAGGGCTAACAGGCAGATGTACCTACACATGCTGCATAAGAAAGTACTTCGAGAATGACAGGCCCTCAGCACACTCATTCACCTTTTTAAAATGCTTCAAATATACCAATCAGCAAAAGGAAAATTGATTTTCACCAGGTTTCAACATCACAGCCACAGAGAAATATAACTCTTCTGTGCTTTACTGATAAAGCCTTCAAGTTATATAGATTTCAAGCTGGTCATCATTTTCAGATCAAGTTATAGAAAAAGTTAAAACTGAGGTGTCAAAAAGAGCAGGATATTCAAAGGAAATATTTTGTTCCAGAGAGAATATTGTATCTGGTACACTGATGTGTTACATCCATACTGCTAAACCAAGCATATGGTATATTATTAATATATGCAAATATTTAGGTATAAAAAATTGTGGTGATTGCTTTGGAAGACATTGCTTTTAGCACAGAGTCCTCTGAAAATGTTACAATATTATATTGCTCATGCCTTTAATCTCTATCCTTAGCTATTCTCTGGTTCGCATGTCTAACATTAACCTTGAACCACAGTGTACTTTCCAAAAGACAGAGAGAGATGCAAAATTAAATCTTTTGCACTTTGTGTGAGGAAAAAAAAACCCAACACAAAAAAACATAGAAAAAAGTACAAAATATATAAACAAAAGAATAAAGCCTGAAAATTATAAACATTTGAAGGTTAGACTTTTACATATAAGAGGAACTAGACATAATACATCAATTGCTAGCAGAAAATCAGCTGTAACATCTTTTTATTGAAAAAAAGATAACTCAGCAAAAGAAACATACCTAGCCATTTCTCTGAGATTTCTTAAAGCCCTGCATCTTGAACATGTCTCAATTCCATCAACAGCATCAGTCATGGAGATTTTTGGCACTTTGAAAAAAGCATCTCTTGAAGCAGCATCCTGAGTGTTTAGTAGTTCATGTGTATAAACCTAACTATTAAAAATTCTCAGGAAAAAGAGTTTCAATCCTGCAGTCCCACTTCATGCAGAAAGATTCACAAATGAACATGAGTAAATGTTCCCAGTCTAAACAGTATATTAACATATGCTATCAAATCTGTTTGCAACTCCAGCTTCATGATTTGTTATACAAAGACTAATGAATGAATGGGCTATCAACCTTCCTTAACCATTTTTTTGTATTTCTTCATCTTATAATAACAATAATGTACTTAAGTCAAGCTACGCTTCATCTTGTACTTGCTGATATCAACTTTCACAGCACAGGACCTTTAAAGCACTTCCTGAAGAAGAAAAACTCTTGGCTTTTGCCCTCTTTCCTTTTTATATCATAAAGATGTGCAGCAATCACTCAAAACCACTGGCTTTTCATAAAGTAGCAAGGAGATCAATTTCTGCATCCCTTTAAAACTGCATCTTAGAGCCCAACATAATTTTACTTTACAAGAAGCATTAACAGCATTTTTCTCCAACAGTGTTCTACAGCACTTGGCAGGTATTTTGAGTAGTGAGCCTGAAGGGGACATTCCTAACAGAGGCAAACCATGGAAAACCAGAGATACCAGCATCCCAATGGTTATAACCTACTCTATTATTTCTTTTTAAAATGTCTTTGCTGTCTTCTTCCTTGGCAATAATCTTTAGATAAAAAAGAGTTGCTTTGACTCTACATCTATTTCAAGTGAGACTGGAAATTGGCATCTTACCAACAACAAATGCAAAATGAACCCATGCATGTGGGTTGAAAATAGTAGTGGAAAATTATACTGTTGTTAGGTCTCAAATGGTTGTTCAGGAAGCGAATACAAACCTCCCCATACTCTATTACAGTCCTACACCAAGAATACCCAAATGGCACACTTCTGCACTGGCTTGCATTCTAATTTGCTCCCAAGAGAAAGCATTTAAATGAAGTCACAACCTGGCTTCCCACCGTGCTCTGGTTTGCTCTGAAGGGAAACTTGGGCATCAGAATTGTCAAAATTACTAAATAAGAGAGATAGGCAAACAGATTATACACCTTGAGGAACTGCAACTACCACTGTCAGGGGGTCTTGGGTCAGCACTTGGCACCACACAGTTTTTCATGCTGGTCTGAAACAGTATGCCCCAGGATATGTGCCCTTCCTTACTTCTGAGGTGCTGTCTGATATACATACATGTCATTTGAAATGAAACCTTGAGAAGGCTTTGCAGGTACTGGGCAAATTTTAAATAGTTTTAAGAAATATTGTAGATATTTCTCTTATTTGTTTTTTCTGTATACCATAAAGATACAAAAGTGTTTGTGTGGAAAAAAAACCCAACACCTTATATATGAAAATGTATTATATCTATATACATTGCTTATTATATTTGTTGTAATATTAAAATTCTTAAAAATTTTGGAGCACCATAATATGGTGGTGCTCCTTAAGCCATGTTAGAGAGCTGCCACATCATGTCTTTTGAATGCTTGGGAAAAAATGCCCACATTTCTCTTCATGTTTAATATGTACAATACTTTTTGTGTTATTTTACATGATAGTTCATGAAAAAAAATAACAGAAAAGAGTACAATAGATCTTAAACAGAACATTATTAAATGGATAAATGGAAATTCATAAGATTTTCTTTTTCATTACATTGTATTTCTCTCCGTTCAGTTAAGTCTCTACATGACAAAGCAGCCCATGATAAAAGGTTATTGAGTACCACTGTATTATGCCATTAGTACCCATAGCTTTGGATCAATGACAGAGAAATTCCCCACTGTGTTTACAAGCTGCAGCATTCAAAAAGAGACCCAAATAAATCAGATATTTTACACTAACAATATCCTACAGAGAAGCCATTTTAACTTCCTCTCTGACACACTTCACTTTGCGGCTCATAAATATAATACAGTGTGCCTACAATGCTCTGTAAGCCATAAGCAGAGGCACACACAGCTCTCTGGGCCACTTGAGGATGTCCTGAGTACACAATAACAGGCAACATAGTCAAGTAATACTTGACTGCGTTACTCCCTTACATTTTTTGCCGTTGCTTTTGTGGTTGAGAAACTCTCAGATTACCTGCTGATTTACAGAGAGGAACAAAAGCAGTAGTTACTTGAATCCTGCTGTAAATCAGTTCATAAATGCAAGTAAATAAATGAGGTAAAACAATATATATACTCTGATCTCCACATACATTATTAGCAAAGTTCTAGAGGCAGCTTATGCTCAAAGAGCATTCTTACCAAATATGTGGTGATTTACTAATTGTCTGTATCTTTTATATATCTGATGCATTTAAAATAGTTAATGGATTGGTAATTCCTTCATCAAGCTCAAAACTCACCAGATGGATCAGTTTTATATGTTGTAATGCAAAATTCTGGGGAGGGAAAGAAAAAGAAGTTACCAGAAAGAAATGAAACCATTTAGAAAGATCGGGACTGACAGTTTGTCTATCATGTTTTGCTTGTTTTTTCTGGTCAGAGTCTACATCTAGAACCATTCTATGAACTCCCTTGTTTATCCTGCCTGACATTTGGTACAAATATTATTGTCGTATCTGTATCCCATTTCTTCCAAAACTGGCAACTTGGGCATCAATCAGTGCTGGACTGATGCTGAGTTGCGTAACAAGTGACAACAGCAACTCCCAAGGTATCCACAACTCTTGCTTTCTGAGTAAGTTTTGACATGTCAGGCACAAAACTGATTCTTACAAATGTGTTAGAGTAACAAACGAGCCTTACAAATAACAGAGAGGGGCTTTTGTTCTCCTGAAGCATTTGTTTTCTTTTGCAGGAGAAATATTTCTATGTTAATTAGATTTTTCTTTTGTCTTGCCTTCTTTTGTGATTCATCTTTCGTAACTTTTTTTTCTTTTTTTTAGCAGAAACATCTGCCACCAGCCTTGCATTAAATCCTTGGCACACAGGTATTTTTCTTCATTAAAGACAACAAAACACCTCAGAACTCTCAAAAGATGAGGATACTCCTTTCCCTGGTGGGCTACTCAGACACATTATGTTCTCCTTCTGTCTCAAGTCATCTCTGCTGGCAAGTGTCAATTACAGACACAGGTTTTAGGGAACAGAAGGATAAAGCACAATTTACAAATACCTTCCTCTGGAAGCAGACAGGTGTAATGACTGAGGCTGTTTGCTGTAATTGAATTTCATGCTGTCATCTATTCAGTCATAAGAAGATGTCAACTTCAAGGATGGTACTCATGGGGAAAAAAAAAATATCAAACCCCTTAATACATCCTCATTGCAACTGTATAGCTATTTTTGCCACTCTAGTTTAACTACTTTAAAAGTAAAAGTTGCTTTTGCTGGAGGGTATGAGGCGATTAGAACTGTGGCTTTGGTGGCCTATGAACTAGTACGATTATATTAATTTAGTTTAGGGTGTTCAAGAGACAACTGAATGAATTCCAACCCCGTAACAAAGTGGTTTGTTTCAGACATAGCCAACGAACATCTGGAAAGAAAGTGTCATGCCAAAAAAATAAAAACATTTCATCAAATATTAACAGAAAAGCATGTAAATATTCCATAAAGTTGTCAGTACAAAACAATAATTATCACCGTGTCAGAGGTTTGATCAAACTGACACTTTCAAAGATGTAATTGTTCAGCGGGGTAAAAAAATTACTAACATTCCTAAACTGTGTACAACTTCTGTTCCAGCCTTCCACATTCCTGTGAAATGCATTACAATGGCACTGCTAAGGATAGGCATGTTTCTGAAAGCAGCATGGGTTGTAGCTGCAGGGAACACATTTTTTTTTTGTTTCACATTACAGGCCTGCACTTCCTTCACCCAGAGAGCATTAACTGTCTAGAATTTAAGGAGACAGAGAACTGTTCATCTGGAAATTTCTGCTACAGTGATAAATATCAGAAGTAACAAGCCTAAAGTTAGCAACTACCACAGGAATCAAAATCATGTCTATGAAAGGAAGTGTAGGCCCAGCAGTCAGCCTATGACTCCCTTGATCAGGGCTTGTGTAAGAAGTAGTTTCACTGACCAGAGTGAGGTCACCACTGCCACTGACATAAATACAATAGTCAGAATTTCCCTTTAAGTATAAAAATTCACATACATTCCAATAACTGAGTAAAAAATCCATTTGATACAAAGTTGATTGTCCCAAATGAAATAATTTTGGACGTACACATGAGTTGTTAAAAAAATACTGCCATGCAAAAGCAGAAGGAAAATCCCTCATCTGAGGGGAAAACATATTTTGTAAAGTAAGGCTAGTTGACTGATAAGAATATATAACACAAATTTACACCTATTAAACAGCAATAATTACTTTAGAGAAAATGCACATATTTAATTGATAATAAAATACACAAAATTTATATAAGAATATATTCTATTTGTTTATCTTTTCTCTTTTTTTTTTTCAACCAATAATATTAAACAGGAATAACATGTTTCTAGGACTTAAGCAACTATGTATGATGAATTGGCATTATTTAAAAAAAAAATATCCCGACCTTCTGTTACACAAATGGTAAACTTTAAACATAATTTTCAAAAGACCTCAAATATTCTTGACTTCGAGTAGGCATTGGTTCCTAAACCTCCTTACTGCTTAAAATAACCTTTGATTTTGGAGGGGATTGGGGTTTTTTTGTGGGTTTTTGGGTTTTTTTTGTTGTTATTTGGCAACATGCTATGATTCAATGTTTCTCTAGCTCCTGCCTAATGGAGAACTTTGTAGAAAGATCTGCATGATGCACAAGATTATTAAACTAGAAAGACATCAATCATTCAATGAAATAATTTACTACGCAATTTTAAAAGCTGTACAGAATCATAATCTTTTTACTGACTTTCTACTGGCTTCACTTCCCTGAATACTATGAGGCTCTAAGGGAAACCCAAGTTCTATATCCAAAGGTTAACTTCTTGGAGATTTAGATTACGAAAATGTCAATTGCACAAATTATAAACCCATTTAGCTTTCTGATTAGCCCCACTTTTAGTATACCATTTAGGGCTTAATTCTGACCTCTCATCAACTATATTTTAGTTTAGCTGCATTGATTTTATCTAAGTTATCCTTGCTTTATACCAACGGAAATAAGATCAGAATCAGGTCCTAAGGGTAAAGTAATTAAAAATGTAATTACCACAGCTGATCATGCAACATAGCTACATCATTAATTGGTTACAACTTTCTATTTTAAACAAAAAGATTAAAATTTCTCTGCCAATTTCATAGAGATAGGCCTTTTATTTCAGAAATAGTTCTGGATGGGATCCAGGCAATTTAATTTAGGCACCTGGGTGCACCTACCCTTTAGGAAACTGCAGCTCTCCTAAATTAAGTGCCTAAGTTCCCCCATATAGCTTTGATCCTTGCAACATAGAGGTAAGTACGTTGGAAAGATCCAGGAAGAGGTCCTCCCTGTTTAAATTGAGACACATAAATTTGAAAACATCTTTATTTTAAGGCCTTTGTCAAACTTCTCCACTGACTACACAGTGAATTTAGGCATTGATTTTAGGATAAAGAGATGACCTAGTGCACCAAATAAACCTTCCACATAACATTTACCTGCTTTTCAGGTGAGGAAGGCCCCTTCTTCCTCACACACTATTTAGAATTTCTTCTCATCTCCTCAATCTTCCTTGTGAATTTAAGGAGGTGTATTCCTTGAGCCTTAAAGCACCTAAAGCAATTAGTCTGGAGTCTGCTCTGACTTACCTCTCATGCAAATCTAGTAGGATCCAGGTTTCTACATACAATAGTATAAATCTAATTCTTGATGAGCTTAGAGGTATTTTAGAAAGCTGCTAGCTAAATACTACCACTACTTACATAACTCCAACTTCACTGTTGTAGAGAATCAATACAGTGCTGAAAACAATACTAAGTAGAATTGAAGTGTGAACTAACATTTTTATTAAAAAAAACCAAAACAAAACAAAAAAACCACAAAACAACAAAACCAGAACAACAGCTTCTGGGTCTGATTCACTTTTTAATGGCGTGAATAAGTAGTGACTGCACTGACTCCTTTCATCCTGGATGTTGAACTTTAATCAATATCCAGGATGAAGGGGATGAAAATGGAGCTCTTTGCAGTAACAGAAAACCATGCAACATTTAGTCAGAAAATTTAAACATTAAAAAAAAAAAAAAAAGAAAAAAGATACGAAGTTGGTATTGTTTTATTTCAGAATTACTCAATATATTGGAAAAAATACGCAAAATTGCGTAAGTATCCTTAAATAGTTTATTATGGTTCTGTTTATGCTAAATAATAAACTTTAGAACTGATTCTGCATTCCTTCACTCACAGTGAAGGTACTGAGAGAGTGCAGGGTTGGTCTCTCAGACTGCATGCAACCTATGCTGTCCTGTGAAATAGAAATATGGAAAAATTGTGTCTACACATTGTATGAATACTTACAGGTTGTAAAGGACAGAGCAAAAAGACAGTAAAACTGGAATGCCACAAAACGAATTAAACTTGAGCCATAACAATAGCACTAACCTGTATTTTAAAGAAAGTTACTATTTTCCTACACAGATTGCATAGATCATTTTAATTTTTTTTTCTATGAGAGGTTCTTAGTCTGCAGGAGAAATTATTGCTACCTACATGTATATATAGCACAAAAGTTATATTCACCACCAACATCAAAAGACTTAAATTTATTGATTCTAAGGCACATGACCAATAGAGCAACTCAATTTACATGAGTGATCACAGTGTAGAATATGGTTCATATTTATATTAGCCAATATGACATCATTTAGACAAATAGCATATTAAATACCAGAATGTGCAAGGTTGCACAGTGTGTAAACAGAAAAATAAATAGGACTATATCCTCTGAGTATAAGTCTATTGCCTTATTTATTTGAAAAAGCTCCAGTGTAATTATTTATACTTACAAATGCATTGTAATGCACATATTCAGATAGATATACACCAGAATCATGAACATCTATAGCTTGATTCCGTAATGAATATGGTATAAGCACTGCTTGCTGTATGAAATGAAAAAAAAAAAATTATTGGCTCTGGAAATTCCCATGATAATAAATATACTGAATGTTCATTACTTTCCCTTGAATGTGCATGTAAAAGCCCTGCCTTAGAAAATAGTTATAACACTCAGAAACTCCTCTTGTGATCGTTCAATGATAAAAATACTCAATCTACTCATCACCTAGATATGAGTTTCTGTTGCTCTTTCAGTGAGCCCCACTGAAAAAGGTGGAATAGTAGAGGTGTTACTTAACTAATTAAAGCTCTACTGCATACATGCTCAGGGATAATAAAAAAGGAGGGAAAAAAAAATTAATTCCCCTTTGTTCCAATTAGCTAACAGTGGTTGAATTAGTCATAAAATAAAGGTGACAATGATAAGGGCATGTCTTATTTTAAATCTCTACTTGAAGGGCTTTTCTTTTTTTAAACTTGTAATTTCTCTAATCCAAACTAAATTAAAGGTTTCTGAAATATGCATACGAAGTCAGATAATATACAAACATGAGGCACTTTCACAGTAACATCTGTATCCAACAGGAACCAATTAGAGCTTCATACATGCAATATGTGTGCAGATTAAATAGGATAGATACTTTCAAGCAGACAATTAGCAAACTGATTTTAGGAGTGGAGCACCCAATAGGCTTATCTTTATTTAAAGAATGTTTGCTATATACTGGCTGCATACATTGTAATGTTTAAGGTAGTGTACAATTCATCCATAATCGCAGTTCTTATCTAAATACAAACTTCATCCTTTCCCCCCGAGTGTGCAACACCTGTCTGGACTGAGCCCATTTAATTCTGCACCTGCACACAAGTCTAGCCTGCTTAAGGTTCTTTCAATCAGTGGTGAAAGAGATCCTGATTGTCATTTAGGTCTTACGGTAAGCAAGTCTTAGGTGGGCCTTTTAAGTTAGATATTTTTGCTCCCGATGTGTGCTGAGATGGAACCTATACCATTTGATTGGTAGGATTTTTTACTTATAATATCTTTTGTAGGGTTTGGGTTGGGTTTTTGTTAGTTTGCTGCTTTTTTTTTTCCCCCCAATTATTTCATTATCATTATTCAGTTTTAAATGTTTAGTCTAACATTTTTTTTTTTCTGGAATAGAAATAGATATGATAATTTCTTGTATTTTTATCAATTCATTACCTGTAGGTGGGAACTAGCCTCCCTAATTTAAACTAGAGTCTATGCAATAGTTGCCTAATGAAAAACTCTCCCAAGAGGAAATCTAATCAAGGAAAGGGACTGCCTAAAAGGCCTGCAGAGAGACATTGTATCTGGTACATCTCAGGCACTCAGACAGGGAGGCAGGACTTCAGAAGCATCTGGTCACTCCTCAAGAGGTAAACGAGGCATGTCTTTTAAGGATCCTGGATTACTTGGAGCTTAAAATTTGTGTCACTATGCAATACACAGAAAAATTTTGGCAGATGGAATATACCACCTACCCACCTTTCTACTGCAGTCATTAGCTTTTCTCCAGGATCCCTAGAAATCACTCTCACCCCCTAGATACAAACAGACTTTTGAATTTCTGCAATTAATTTCCACAAGATTGTATTCTATGAAACACACTCACATAAAAGATACATTGATTTACATGATATACATGACAAATTAGAATTGTGACTAATGAAGTTTTGTGAGGTGTAACATGCAAACAGCTAGCCAGCTGACCCACAACACGAAAAGCATACGTATGTGTCTTAAGCAACTGAGTTTGGACTGAAGTTACAGGATCACCCAAAATTGTGCTTAATCAGTACATTTGACTACACAGCCAGTCTTCCCAGATTACATACTCTAGTGTTAAGTATGTACTTCTCCTCCCCTTCTCAAATCTGTGGTAAGATGATGGGAAATTAATTCTAAAAAATAAATCATCAATATGGTATTTTAAAATACTTACAATATATTTATATGTATATACATATATTTAATATATATTTAATAACAGGCTAGGTATCAACCCTTCCCCGCCTCCCTGAAAAAAAACAAACACAAAACAAATCAAGAAAGAAAATCCAAATCTGCAGTGTTTTTGCATGAGATGGATTCAATTAGGGTGAAATCATCCTATTTGCTCCTTTCCTTATTTTTCACACTAGTCCATAGCCATAGCATGTGAAGTCTCAGTACCACCAGAAGGTCAAGAATGCAGGCAGTTGGCTAGAGCTTAAAGGAAGCCTAACTGTTGCAGGCTGGGGAAGCACCATTTTAATGACTTACAAGAGTCTCAGAGCAGGTTAAGATGTCTTCATAGATACAAACAATGACAATAAAAATGTTAGATTAAAGAAATTCTCCTTACCTACAGAATATCAATGTTTATCAGAGGAACTTTATCTTGTTCTTAACAAGTTGAATCATGTGAAAACAAGATCAATAAGGGAAGATGTCTTTAAAGCTCCACAGTTGCATAATGGAAATTACTTTGAAGAGCTGGCTGTGTGTTCATGGAGAGTTAGCAAACTGTCCCTGCAGGCGCTGGTGACATTAGGCAGCTCAAAATATAGTATTTCACTTGAAGTATATCTGACTCATTCGATTGGCATAAATGTCATATGTTTATCATTAACCGCTTTTACAACCTGCTTTATGAATACATTTTGCTTCCCTTTCCAACAGCTGTCTTCTTTCTTTTGTGGCAAATATTTTTGCTTGTTACTTTTGTCTCTGACAGTTTGACGGTTATTACCTTAAGACATTGCAGGTGCTCTTTAATTCTTTTCAAAGAATCGTCTAGGTACCTAACGTACTCAGCACATTAACAGGTGACTAATTTTTAATGGTACATATGAAAGCATAAAGCTCAAAGGCAGAAAATGAAAGTAAAAATAAAATGGCAACGGGAACAATTTTTTGTTTATTAAAAATCCAGCAGCATTATTTTAAAACTGAAATGAAGAATAGTCTAATCACTGCCACTTTTTAATGTGGCACTGCAACACTCAGGTTATAACAAATGGAACACACTACCCTCTTAATTAGGCTATTAATCAGCATAATGAAAAGTGTATCAACAGTGTTACCATTTGCTCTAGATACAGATTTCCAGATTGTCACTGGAATAGTGACAGTTTTTTGGGGATTTTGGAAAAGAATCATTTGATATGAGAAGCAAATTCATGAATTTTAGGTTCAGAAATGTCCCCTGGCCTGAATCAACTTTTCCTGGATAAAGCCACAGTCTTTTCTGAATGGAGGTTGATATGGGCAAGCCTCTCTCTTTCCAGAAAAGAGCAGACAAGAGAAATTGCCAGTCTTAATGGTGTAGTTAATGCACCCTGTAAAGCTATTTCTCTCTTAGAAATATACTTTTCTTCATTGGCTTTGTGTTTCCATCTTTCTTTTTAACTTTATTAAGTTCATTTTAGTATTTCCATTCTTTAACAGCCCTGAGGTAAGTAATAAACTCACCTATGTATAGCAGGATACAGCTTTTTAACTCAAAGTCTCTGCACAATGAAGGCTGTGGTATTGGCTTTCATTCAAGACATATCACCTGGAACTTTTTTTGTTTGGTGGGTTTATTTACTTTCTGGTCTATCTGATTCACTGGAACATCAGCTATGAATAGTAGTGAATACACCTGCTTTGTTTTAACTGCTCGCCAGTTAAATAATTCTGCTGACCAGAAACAATCAATGCTACAAATGACTCGTGCATTAATGACATAAAAGAAACAAAAAGTGTTAAACTGATGACCCTCTAATTAACAAACCTTTATTGAGGCAACAGCAGCATATTTATACATTCTGTTTGAATTTTATATTGCAGGACATCGATTTTTGCCAGTGTATCCTGAAAGAATACTATTCTTTCTTGAGCTCGATACAGACTTCTGATTACACAGACATGGTCTTGGGAAAACACTGTAATTTTTCAGTTTAATGTTCTTTTATTCATGAGAAATAGTGAACTGAATTTGCTGGAATAATTATAATTCCAAACCCAAACAAATTAAATATCACAAAACAAACAAACAAACAAAATCCACCAAAGTGATGCTGATAATAAAATAAACCACTGCACTATGTTTCCTTGACAAAAAGAACCCCAAATTGGTAATACACCCATGTGAAATCAAGTGTGACTTAATATAGGTTTATAGTATCCAGGAACTATCATTGCAAGTATTAATATATTTTTAAAAGGTTCTGTCATTTAATGATCAAAATTTTCTTAGTCATAATTCCACTTTAAATGTGTATTGTTTATTAACACTTCTTAAAATGTCCTGTGAAATATTGCTTTTTAAGCATGTTGATTAAAAAAAACTTCAGGAAGCAAGGAACTTCCATACTAGCAGAAACACACCTTTCTTAGATGTTATAGATTTCCATCTAAATTGGAGTTGAGGAATTGAAGTACCTTAAACATTGGCATCTGTACTAGTGACAGGAAGGTGTCTGGGGTGCCTCATTTTCTTAACGGTGACTTGGGATCAGAAAACTCAAGTTAACAATCATGCAATTTTAGGCACTAAGTGGCACACTGAAGTTAAAAATAAAGGCTCCAGACTTCTTAAAAACACATCCCTATGTTTTGCAGCCGGATTTAAGAGAGTTTAAAAAAAAAAACCAAACCAACTTTATCACTAGCACACAGACTTCTGGTTAGGTGATAAACTGAAAAGGATTAAAACTAGGCCTGAATCCTTATTGAGAAAGTGTATGTGACTGAACTTACACAGATATACTGTCCCAGGGGTATCCAGAAAAACAGGTTTTTGATCAAAATATGATCTATTGTGTAATTCCAATCTCAGTTGGCCAAAACTTGCCACAAAGGTCAGCCAAGTATATGGGATAAAACAAAGCAAAACAAAACAGTGAAAAACAGCCTAACAAAATGATATTTCAAACTGTAATTAACAGTGTTTACTTTCTCAGTTTTTTTATTTCCTTACTCCTTCATTCTTAACTGTGGAAATGGTGGCATCCCTTTCTAAAACAAGGTGAAAGGAAAATTCAGGGCACTCAGTTCACAGAGCTGTTCCTGCTAAAAGCTGGGTCTGTTCAAGTGTAAACACCAATCTAGTTATATATGCTAACAAAATGCAGGAAAACAAGATCGTGAGCTTGTGGTGTATCTCTTCCAAATAGGTTTCTCCTCCTTATATCTAGGGCTCTGTCACAGCACAAGGGGAAAATACTCCTGCCACTCAGAGGAAGCTGTCTCATAAATGTCATTTTAACATTTACTGTTTGTATGATTTTAGCTTACACAATGCTGAATATTAAACACTTATTTTTTTACTTATTAACTACACCCATTTATTTCTGCTATTTCCTTTTACACGTTAAAGCCAACTCAGAGTAAATTCACTGCAAGTCCTGTATTACAGAGAAAACTTACAATATACTTTAGCAACTACTAGTACTGCCCGTGAGAATTACTCTCTAAAAAAAAGTGGACACTGAGCATGAGGAGCTGGAGTGTCTTAGGCATTAGTGAATGGGTGGATGAGATGCCCTGACACTTCCATATCACAGCTGTGTATGAAATACCTTCCCTTAGTTACAGTCATTAAAACTCTCTTTAGTCCCCAAAAGTGAATCTTGTTTTTGAGATCTGGCCACCCAAGACTTTCCAAAGAAAAAAACCCCATGGCTGACATAACTTTAGTTTTAAAGTGATGACATAAGTGACACTTTTTCTTCCTTTTCTTTTTGCCCCCCTCTTTTTTTTTTCTTCTTTTTTTTTTTAATGTAGACCCTTGCTGTGGAGATAAAAGGTTAGTTTTGTAGCTGGCACAGATCAGTAGAGTGACAGGGAATGCTATAACTTAGTTTCTATTTATGCATTACATCTGTAAATTGTTTTCTTTGCCTGCACAATGAACAAAATTAAGCCCACTGTTATGCAATTCCCTTGAATTACTAATTCAGACCAGAATTTAAGTTTGCATATTCTGAAGTTACACATAAGATTTGTTTTTCTTCATTATGATATGAATAAAAATAATAGAAAAATCCCTCAGTAATATAACTTAAACCTCTTTAGAAGTAACTCTGTGTGTTTGGTTAATAAGGCACACATCTGTTACATATGTATACATTGAAACACTATGGTATTCCTTGAAAATAAAATTTTGCACTCATATAAATCAAATGATTCATACCATTATGAGTAAAAAAACTGACACTATAGAAGAAAAAAACATAGCAATGAATATCTATTCTAATATGTATTACATTATTGTCTGTATATAATATAAATTTGAATATAAAGCATATGTAATTTATGTAATTAATAATATATCTTTAAAATATAGGAATGAATACCCTAGTTACAAATACATTGACAAAAAAATGCTCCAATAATAATGTATTTGTTTTATTACTTATTTTTTAATTTATTTTTAGCTTCCTCACAGAAAACCCACAAACCAATAAAAGCAAGAATACTATTAATTCCTTTGAAATATATCTGTTCTCCGCAAAGTTGTCATTGTCTTTAAAATATTTCCCTGATAACTATTTCTACTATTTTAATATTAGAACTATTTCCAATATTAGAACTGCTTCTTAAAAAAAAAAAAATAAAAACAACAATCAAAACTGGCTAGCATGACTTGTTTACAAAGCACAAATTTAATTTTCTGCTCTTGGTTTTTTTTCCTGTAAGATTTTTAAATTGAAGTCTGTTTGAATGTGTATTTAATCAGTCTTCCATATAAGTGATATTTTAACTACTCTAGATCACAAAAAATGTGCTGGATTAAGCTTTTCCAAGTCCTAGAAAGACATACATCAAATTCACATCAAATAAACCTGCAGACATTCAACTAACTTTTGACTGCTTTTCCTAATCTAAAGTTCAAAAGCTGTGTAACGTTTTCTCTGCCATGCCTAATAAAAAACCATTGTCTATGGCACTGATTTAGGAAAGAAGACATGGGAAATGTGTGTTGAACCAGAAGATAAAGATTTTCATCTAAAATGGTGGAAAGAAATTTGAAGAATCTGTATTGTTTTCCAGACAGAACCACTGTAAATTGGCATAATAAATGAGCATGTCCTAATTGCTCAGGAAGTTCCCGAAATTAGAGTCATAAAGCTGTCCTTCAGAGTGAGGACATTTGTCTACTTCACCATGCAGTAAGTTGGAACGAGAAGTAAACAGGACATTAGCATTTCACCTTGTTCTTGGCAAAGCATGCCATTGTTACATAGAGTAAGACCTTTTCGGGTTAGAGAACACATTTTTTGTATGTGTATCTAATGACTAGTGTAGTCAGTCTGAAGTCTGATGGGAGCCTTTCAGTGCTATTCTGAAAGAAAAGAAACAGTAGTATGCAAAAATACCCTGATAATGACACCATCTTTCAGCTAGTTTGGTATCAAAGTTTTATATGGCTCTGCAGATGAGAGATAATTTTAAGCATACTTCCAAAAATAAGGTGAAAAGTCCAGTGATTACATGGATTTAATAAGGCATATTGCTAGCAGAAAAAGAACAAAATTATATCTACTTTCCCTTGCTTTATACATCACTCATTGCCATTCTCTTTCTTTATCAGAAATAGCTGTATGAAACAAGATAGGATACCTCTATTTCCATGTTGGCTAGCAGGACTCAGTGCTGCAGAAAAATCATAAAGCTGATTTGTGACATCACAAGTAATGTTCAGTGTAACATGTCTTATCACAGATTTTAAAGATTATTTGAACAATAAGCCACAAAAAAAAATGCAGAAAAAAGCATAAAACTATCTAGAAAAATATGAAAATGAAGCAACAAATGGGATAAAGAATCATATACAGCTAGTTCCAATAAAGGCATGCTTTCCAAAACTGTGTACCACACATATGCTATGAGAACTCATATTCCATTGCTCTGAATAGTCATAATGGACTGGCAGAAATCCCTTTCTTATTCTACCATTAATAACCAATAATGTCAGTGGTACATCCAGACAGTGATATTACCAGTAGTGCATGGTAATGGCAATAGCAATGGAATAAATATTTTAATATTACAGTAATAATTATTTCCAGTAGCTCCTAAAGTATGTGTAATATTATATAAATACTATAAGGGGCATGGTAACATATGGGCAATATTTAAAATTTTCCATTATCCTGTGTTAGACAGAATTCATCAACATAAATGTTCAGGAACATCTACACAGCACTCAATAAAGCATATCTCCATAAAAGGTGCATGCAAAATGTGTACTGTCCAAAGACTCGTGATTGTGTCAGATAAAAATTGAATTTCATCAGAATATTAAAAAGAAAATATAATAATCACAGCTTCTTTGCTAAAATTTCAACTCACTATTCTTGGTCATTTTGCTGCAAGGGTGGTTCAAATTAATGTGCATACATGTCAGTAATAAAAAAAAAAAGAACAATTCCACCCTATCACTTTTCACTTAATACAAAAGATTAGTATTTTATTTCAAAATTCCAGGGTTTTTTCTTCCACAAACTAGTACGGAAAAAACCAGAAATCTCATCAGTCTGAAAAATGTTAGCCAAAAATTAAGAGCAGGAATGGGAATGTTTAAGCAACTATAAGCTTAATTCACTTTTCTCTATATTGGTTCTATCTGTACACACATCTAGGCTAGGATTATCGTGAAATTAAGTATGTTTAAGGCTGCTTTGGCTTCATAAAACCAGTTTTACTTTGAGATGATTGATTGGCACTGATCCCACAGCAACAAGTGATTTAAACTTTTGTCATTTGAGGATTGTATATGTTGATGGTCATACTTAACCGGTAAACACAGCAATTAGGTGCAGAATGAAAACCTTTCTCAGTATAGAGCACATAGAAAAAGAGGAAAAAAAAATACCATATCTTTTTTTAAAAAAAGAGAAATATTAAACACCAATACTCATTAACTGCATCCAGTTAATGTAAAATTAAATAAAACAATGTAAATCACAATTAAAAATGATAGCGTTTGTTAGCTAATAATCTTTACTTTCAAATCTACAGAGCTGTTGAAAGCAGAGGTGTTTTAGAGCAAATAGAAGTCCTCCATATGGTTCAAGGAAAGATACATAGTAATTAATCCTTAATAATGGAAACAGTGCATGCTAGTGGTTCATGAATTCTCTTTGCATTAGTTAGGTTTCATATGCCAACACAGTTTTAAACAAAGAGAAATTTGGAAATGCCCCAGCAGTCCTCCTAAGAAGCACTGTGGCTCCAACACCTCTCTGTGGATCAATGTCTCCCTCTCTCCTTCCAGGCTCTGAGGCTGGATGAAAGATTTGGATTTTTATGTCTGCCAAAACTTCTGCATAAATGCTTTGTTTAGACTTCATAGCATAGACGGTTGGAAAAGGAGCACAGTGAAGAAGGGGAATGCTTAATCAGCCTTTTGAGCATGCTGCAGTTCAGTGGTCTGGCTGCCTTCACATGCAAACAGAGGGGCAGGAACAGGAGCCCCAGCTCGTGGGCTGGCAGGTGGGCCATGCTCCTCTTTCCTGCCTTCTTCTGGTAATAGACTTATTGAAGGTTTGTGAGGTTAGACGAGAATATAGTTCTTTGCACTGGAACACTGAGAGGATTAAACAATCATTCCTACTCCTTACCTGAGGATGACATCTAGGCTACAGCACAACATAGAGAAAACAAAACCAAAGAGTTTTTTATAATACAAATGCAAATAAAAATGCACTACTGCATTCTCACTTTGACACTTCACATATGATCAATTTTCAGGACTTCTCTGAGCTTCCAGTATTACAAGCAAGACTCTAAGAGAAGGAAATCTGTATGTGTCAAGGTATCAAAATTAAAATATCTGCAGTAACATTTAAAATATGTAAACTTTAGTTTTGCTAGGCATGTCCAGATTACAAGTGCAAATGAAATGTCATACTAGCCAACTCAAGGAAACACTGTACAATTACTGCAGTATATACACAGAGTTTCTTACTAGCTTTCTGGTGTCTGTGATTTGGGATATACCTTCTGGAAAGCAGGTTGACGCACTTCGACAGACGAGAAGGAGAACGAGGAGTTTTTTAAGAGGATGAAGATTCTTTGTATTCATATGAAAACGTTGAAAACTTTTTTGTAGCTCTTAAATGTCAGCATTTTTCCTTATGAAAGCTGAGGAGGATTCTTTTTGGGGGGTAGGATCTCGTTTCATACAGCATAAACAGACAAAGTGAGAGAGAAGGTTTCTAAAGATGTTGTTTTAAAAGAGAGACGAGAAAACGGGACTGAAAGCACAAAGAAAGTTGAAGGGGTGCAAGTACACAATATATTCTTTATCTTCCATGAAATGGTCACTGTTTTGAAGCCTTTGAGGCTTAATCACTAATGAGTGATGTGCCATATGATAACTCAAAGCTCTATCTCAGGATCTACCCACACCAAACCTTTATTGCTCCTGAAAACTACAAGCTATTTCTCAGTGGCTCACTGAACTGAACTCACATACACTCTTCATCACCTGTTCTGGCAAGTGCAAGAGCTTTAAAAAAACCCAAAGAAAGACCTATCCAAGCACTGCCCTTTATTAGCAGGAAGCTTTAGAATGAAAAATGTTAGTACCATTACCCCTTTGAGCTAAATAAAAAACATTCCACTTTGTTCTGAAGCTGAAAAGAGAAATATTGGGGGAAAGAGAAGGAGGAAGGGGAGTGGGTAAGAAGCAATGGAAGAGGGGGAAGAGAGATGAAAGAAGAGAGAGCTATGAGCAAAGCTGGGAAATGCTGGCCTGAAGATTAATCTAGCCCAATGTGCAATAAATTCAGGATGTGATCTGTGCCAGCCTCAACAATGAAGTAAGTTTGAATGCTACTTTATAAATCATTCAGTCATTCTTTAACAAGATGAAAGTCTGGCAAGATTCCTTCCCTCCCTGCCTCCTGGAAGAAATTACACTTTGAAAATCTTTAATTTCTGAAAGTCTTCAATATGCTACAGTATGGGCTGCTCCAAAAAGCAGCTTTAGCTCTGTATTTCAACAAATGGATTGAGAGTGAATACACTGAGAAAGAAGTTTTACACACACTGTCTCTTCCAGATTAGTGTGGGCGAAAAATAAATGAACAAATAAATAAATAAACAAACTCCTAACCACCTTTTTTCTACATAAACCTTGTTAATTTGCTGAAATGCTACTTCTAACACAAACTATCGCACAGATTGTTAGTTGAATCAGTGCTTTGCTACTCATGCTTCCACGAATGAGCAATACTTTATAACCAAATTCACCCTAATACAACTCTTGTGTTATACTAGATTTGCTTTTGAGTTACCATGAATTTACCTGAAATTAGTCACAAAGCAAATGAAAGGGTTTTCTGTTTTTGATTCTTTTCTTTGTTGCCATTTTCTTCCTGGAGCATAGCACTTATAGAAAATAAATCCTATATTTAGAAGTTATCCAATTATAAACAAATATTTTCATTTTCTGATTCTGAAAGTGTTTAATCTGGTACAAGAAACAGGTAGGAGAGATAAACATATTTTTAACAAGTCCATCTGTCGGTGAATACCTTGACAAGCTTCAGTTCTGTAAATTTGAAAAGCCTAGGCTTAAACATTCATCCAATTAAAGTCAATGAAATTTAAGAATATGCTGCCTTTTGCTTATCTGTCCTGTTAAAAATGGGTATTTTGTGGGATCACAAATAAATAACCCACCTACAACCAACTGCCTGCCTTAAATCTATTCCACTATATTCCCATACTCTCACGACATCTAAGATGTATAAACATAAATCAGATATATTTGTCCTTTATATTTGAATCCTCTGCAGACAAAAGATTAAAAAATGTATTGTAACTACATGTAATAAACATTAGGCAAATTGTGTTCAGGCAGATTCTGAGTTAAGTTACTCTGGGTTTATACATGGATGCCAGAACGCTTGGTGGAAAGATCTCTGCCATGCATTTCTGAGCTCTGTTTCATACTTCCTTTCACAGTCCATTTCTTGCAGTTTGCTTCATGTCTCATCAGTTTCATACATGTTGCACAATAGATGAATGGTATGTAGGGAATCCACTTAGAAAAATAATACACCTGTTGCCACATTAACTTCAAGGTGAATTTTCACGTTGTTTGTCCTTTCTTAGCTCTCCCTTTCAAGCCTCTGGCTTTGAAAGGAAGAAGAGTGGACTCTTGAAGGCATTTTTACATATAAAGTTAGGAATAAAGGATTAGACCAAACCAGAAATCCTATGAAGATGGCTATTAACTTTTCAAAAAATAGTTTCACATGTATAAATCCTACCTAAGAAATGCAAGAGTCTGGGTAATTTCTGTGCATATAAGATGGGCATACTACTCTTATTTTGGCAAGATCTATTCTGTAGACAGACAGTTAATTCTAGAATACTAGATATTATCAAGGATTCATACATAAGACATATAATTACCCATTTTAAGTCTTCATATCTGTCTGTATGAGGTCCTAGATGCTTCAAATTATATATATCAGATTAGTGGACTGTTCCTGCTCTCACAGTCACTTTTAACTATTTTGAAAATTTTGCTTTATTTGTTCTCCTGGTGTCTCAGTATATATTTATATATATATTTTTAATATATATATATAAATATTTAAAGACACAAAACCACCACCACCCCCACAAAAAAAAAAAAAAAAAAAAAACCAAACCAAAAAACCAAACATACCCCAAACTGAGACTTATAAAGAGTTGTCTTGGTTTAAATCAAGCCTATCTTGATTCCATTCAGTAGAAGTTACACTAAGAAAGCTTCTTTTATAATAGCAACAAAGGAATATATGCAGATACATACAATGACTCAAAGTCCAGATGGAGAGCAGTGACAAGTGGTGTCTCTCAGGGGTCTGTACTAGGACCTGTACTCAAAAGAAGCATGACCAGCAGATTGAGAGAGGTGATTCTGCCACTTGACTCTGCTCTGGTGAGACCTCACCTGGAGTACTGCGTCCAGTTCTGGAGCCCTCATTACAGGAGGGACATGGACCTGATGGAGCGGGTCCAGCAGAGGGCCACAAAAGTTATCAGAGGGCTGGAACACCTCTTCCACGAAGACAGGCTGAGGGAGCTGCGGTTGTTCAGCCTGGACAAGAGACGGCTCTGGGGAGACCTAATAGTGACCTTCCAGTACCTGAAGGGGGCCTACAAGTAGGCAGGAAAGGGACAGTTTACAAAGGCCTGTAGTGACAGGATGAGGGGGAATGGTTATATTGGATGTTAGAAACAAGTTCTTCACCATGACTGTGGTGGAACGCTGAACAGGTTGCCCAGGGAGGTAGTTGAGGCCCCATCCCTGGAGATATTCAAGGTGAGGCTTGACGAGGTTCCAAGTAACCTGATCTAGTTAAGGATGTCCCTGCTTACTGCAGGGGTGTAGGACTAGATGACCTTTAGAGGTCCCTTCCATCCAAACCATTCTATGATTCTATGATATAAATGCTTATCAATATAAATATTGGTTATAAGAATAGATCCATGCCATGAAAACCTTATGGCTTAGTTTTGTATCTTAAGTATACCTTTGGGATTTCTAGGTTTACACTCCACAAATATGTGATCAAATTAATTCTCTTCTTCATTTTCTATTCCTTGACTAAGCAAATTTTTTTTAGATGTGAAATTGCATCAAGCACAATACTTTAAATATTGTTTGAAAATATCCTATAAGAAAGTGTGGAATGTGTTGTCTTAAGTTGTCATTACAAACTCTCAGAGGATATAACTGGCAATTTTGAGGGGTTTATCTTCTTTTTAAGCTCTAATCAAACCTGCAGGGACTGACCTCCATGCCATGGTGTAGCCAATAGATTCCAGCAGCATGAACATGCTCTGTCCCTGGCAAGATATACAACAAAATCCTGAGACTGCAGTAAGACTCCATGATTGTTATTGTCAGTAAGGTTTCAAGCTTAATAGTTAAAATGTTGTACCCTGCTAGTTCAATCAACTGTATGAATTCTTATAACGTGAAATTACCCTTCCACAGTCATAGTCTTACAGGTTTTTATTCTGAGTCATCTGAAGAAACCAAAAGTCGTAACTGACATTCCCACTCAGAAGTAAACAAGTACAGGCACAGGAACATTCCTAAAGTAACAGGCTATCATTTTATTAATTCAGTATACATGGCATGTAAGAAGACCCTGTCTAGAGATAACAGGGCTAACACCCCTGAGAACTGCTGGACTGAGTTCATTTAAAAATTCAAACCAATCTTTAAATTCTCTCATATTTCTTCTTGAGGGAACTAGAAGATATCCAAGAAGAAATACAGCTGTCAAAATCCTTTGTTCTGTACTTCCACAAGAAATAGTTCAACTATTAAAATACCAGATTTCCTCTTGCAAAATGAGTCTTCAGTTGTTTGTATGCAGTAGACATAAGTCACAAACTGAACTAACTAAACTCTTAACACATCTGGTTATTCACTTCTAATTAACTGCTCCTCACTCACTCTCCTCAGTGTCACCAGAATATTACGAGAAATTAAATAAATACTTGCTAAACTTCTCTTGACTCTATCATTCCCTCTTTAGTCTCAGGAATCACAGTTTGATCAAAGCTGCAATATCCTAAACAAGGTATCTACATTACAAGGAATGTAAATGGGACAAAGAAGAGCCATCTTTTATTATTACAGATTTACTGAACAGAATAAGTGACACCCATGTGTCAGTCCTTTGTGAAACTCCATGAAACGCGTTTTTGGTCAGTTTTTCATTTCCTTTGCAGCAGAAAGTACAAGTTCATTGTCTTCCTCCACCAAGTTTCTTCTGCAAAGAAAAACCACTCAGCCTTCCTTCTCACAACGTAGAATCACATACTACACTAAAACTAAAATTGTTAAAAATTTCTGCACTATTAGCACAAAAAGATGCACATAATGCAAACATTTGAAGAAGCAATCATGTTATTCCATTCCTTAAATTGCTGTATTCGTACAGGAAGGATGGATGGTTGCATATCCAAAAAAGTCTTCCTTATTATGACTGGAGCCCTCTGATACTTGAGCATAATGTTCTCAGGATATTGTTGGGAGTAAAATTATTTTGCTGTGATGGCCAATAAAAATTATCTATGGAGTAAACAGACTTTAAATGAAGAAAACAATTAGCACAGAAAAAGACTATCAGATATAGTACTTTGGAAAGGGGGAAAAAAATTCAAAGAACATTTAAGATCCTCCTTATAAGAATATAGATACATTCAGTTTATTTTAGTTTGAAGTTAGGGGGAATAAAATTCTTTAACAGAGGTATTCCTTAAACTTGTGTCTTCTACTATGTCATACCAGATGTAAATTGATGGTGTTCTCTGAAGTTTAAATCTATGCAAAGTGACCCTTGAGGCATATGTGCTAACTTCCCTCTGTGAATCTATTTCCTCTGACCAACCCTTGTTTTCTCTGCCAGGTAAGGACCATCCATTGTTCGTTTTATTCTCTTGTAAACTATCTGGTGCAAAGACTTATTTGATACTCATTCCAGGGCTTTGTCTATTTCTCATTATTATTCCTAATTTGTTTTTGCTTTTCTTTAGTCAACTGACAGAGATTCTCTCTCCATCCTAAAACTAAACATGAATAAAGCAGGAAAAAAGGGGGAAGCTTATGTCAAAGACTGGTTTTCCATCTCTGGAATGGAACTTGACTGTCGCTTTGGAAGGAGTGAATATTTTAGCTGGAGAACTTAAGACTGAGTAGTAGCTGAAATCATACCAGAGCCCCAACACTTGTATACTCAGATAAAATTAACATGGACAGAACACAACTGCAACTATGGTTACTTATGGGACAAAGCTCAAGTGTGCGATCATAAAAAAAATAAATTGTATGTGCAAGTGAAATTTCTTACAGAGGCTGAAACTCCTGAGAAGCTAAAATGGCTTCTCAAAAGATGATGAACCCGATACTACTTCAAAACAACCAAAACAACTAAATTTCCTGATTGCTGTGATACAAGATTTTAACACAACAGGACTTTAAGTTTCTCCATCCTCTCTTTTATTTCTTGAGATATCTTCTTTTAGATCAGAGTTGTTAAAAAAGAAGCCTCAGAAGATTCTATTGAAAGCATATAGTTCCTACAGAGTGAGCATTTTATATTCTTTTCACAGAAGGCATGAATTTTCCTTATTGCTATCATGTTCACATAGCTTGACCAGTAACATGCTCATCAATCTTTGGTCAGTTCTTCATAAACTATTTTCCTTGAAATGTTGAACAACTGAAATAAAAATTTATTTTACTTTTTTTCTTTATGTCCTCTAAAATCAAGGTAATATTGACATTTTGGATAAACATCTTAAGAAATGCCATATTCCACTGAAAGTCACAGTTTGATTCACATATTCTGATTTGCAAAGTTCTCCACCTCCAATGGAACAGGATAAAATAACCTGGAGATATGTCTGTTTTCATGACACACTTCCTAGATGCTTTCTGCCCTTCCTCTATTTGTTAATATGTTGTACAATTTTTGGAATTTCTTGGAACCAGTAAATAAACCCTATCTGACAAATCATAACACTTCCATGGCTGGAAGGAGATATTTTGGTCTCAAAACTTACTGCTTTGTTGACTACATTTTAGATGACATTATGTGGTTGGGATATCGAGATGGAAAATATCAGAGTGTTTGTTTCTTTTTTGACTGGAAGATTGTTCTAGAATGAGATGCATGCATTGTTAACCTAGGAGCACATATCCCACATTCCTAAAATGTTTGATCTTGTCCTTGTCTTGGATGTCAGGTGGCTCCTGCTCCACTATTTGAAGGATAAAATAGATAGACTATTTAGAACAGGTGAGAAAAAAATACAGAGAATAAAATTAAGAAAAGAAAATAGGAATAGATATTAAGGCATTTTTGCTGAAAGACAATGCATGGCATTTCCAGATGTCTAACCCATATATAAACCATATATGAGTGAGACTGCCTTCCTATTTCTAACAGTTCAGGTGATTGTAGTCTATGTGTGTAGTTTAACCAGACAATGCCATAAGAAAAAGTAATTACATAATAAATTAGCTACAAAGCTCGTATTAACTAATCAGTATGATTAAACGATTAAAGCACAAAACTTAGAGTCCAGATATTTCGATTCTTTTCTACATTCTACCAATGATTTCCTTTTATATCTTCAGTAACACTTGGTATCTCTCCATCAGAAATTTTACTGCAACTTTGGATAAAATTCTTACCTTTATATATGATGCATATGCTGTCTAGAAAATAATCAGTACATTGTGTTTTTCTAGGGATTTTCCTATACTTAAGACATGAACCCTACAAGGCATATCTCTGTGAAAACATAATGTAATTATTGCATTAAACAAAAAGGTCATTCACTGACCCAACTGTGTCTATTTAATAAGAACATTTCTGCCAAGATAATACTATTACTGCTATTTGTATTTAGCAACAGTGTGTGAGGCAGTGAGATTATCCTTGCCTCTCTACACCCACAAGCAATTTTTCTTCCCCCAGAGATGACAACCATGAAAAAGACTTGCTTTGTAATACAAGGCATCCTTCTGATTTATTATTATTATTTAGATTTTGAAAAAACTGTATTAGATATAGGTTCTACCATGACTAGTAGAGAATAAATACATAAATCTGAAAGCATGAGATTTATTAAATTCATTATATTTGAACAAACTGGTTTTCTAATTGCAGCAGCAGTTGATAGGAGCAGCTAGCAGCTGGTTCCAGAATGTGCAAATGAATGAATCCATCGTGCCATGATTGGTAGTTTATGAAAAGGCCATTTACTATTACAAAAATCTTTGTTTATGAAAACAAAGCAAACTATGCTAACCAGAGTACAGAAGCAACTTCCTGCAATTTTGTCCCAGCTTACTCAAACAACCATTAACCTTTCATTTTATGTAGATATATTTTGCATTACAACTGAGTGTGCTGACATGTACAGCAGCAAGAGATACTGTGTTGGAAATTCAGTCCAGCAAAATTACTATGAGAAAGTCAGCGTTCATTAGTCTAAACTTAATGACCAGGACCAGGAATGAAGAAACAAGACATAGGAACACCAGCCTAAAGTATATTTAAAATGACTTATTCTTTGTGTGCAACAAAAATAAACATAGAAAAGACTTTTCATTTTTATGTTATGGATGCTTATTTCTTCCTTACAATATATAAAAGGAGATAAACAAGTTGGTTTGATTTGGCAAACAGAGGGAAGTGGTGAAGAATGAAATAACCTATAATATAAACAACTAGAACAAAATAAAAAAAAAAATAAATTAAAAAGCTATAACAAAATGGTAATACGAAAGATTAAATTTACTAAAACTATTTATGGCTTTGGCTTCCCAAAACACAAGCAAATACACTGCAAACTAGCCACAGGCTTGCCTTTAGAAGTAAGTAAAAATGTGAAGGCAGTAGTTCACAGCAACTGCAATCTGTACTTGCCTCTATCTCCTGCATTCAGAAGTACACACAAACTCTGGTTGCTTTGAAGAAAGCAAAGTATATGGAAACAATAGTGTCTCAAGGTTCAAGGAACAGGAGAAATATGTGCAGTCTCTGTTTTATTTGCAGCATGTTCAGATATATATTAAGACTTTTAATCAGCAGACTGGTTTTCTTTATCCACTGACTTTCACTGCTTTTATCCAGGTATAGACCACTGCAGTATCATTAATGTCCCTAAAGCAATGGTAAGTCAAGTATATTAGTACAAATTTGTAAAAATAAAATAAGTTGTTATGTCTTAACTGGGATTACAATATCCATTGCAATAACATTTTTTATGTAAAGAATTTGCTTTCTCGGAACACATTCATCTTAATTTCTTTATGCGCTGCTATATTAGATTTTAATTTTCATCTCAAACAGTTTACACAAGGACTTTTATTGTTTCTTTAACAGCTGAACCTTCCACCAATGTAGTCTGTTTTTCTCACTGGCAGTCAAATATTTCCACCTATTTATAGAACATGTGAAGTATAATCATTTTCCTTATTTAGATAATTTTGGAGTACACTTCTGATATTGATACCTTACTGAAAAGGCTAAATGCTGCTGGCATATTGTATACATAAATTGACATGAAGAAGGATATGGTCCTAAATCTTACATATATATTTTCTTATCTATTTGTACTTTCATATTCACGACGAGTTGTTAGTGAAAACTGCATCTGGATTTAGCATGAAGTCCAGCGGCTAAATTTCAATTTGATGTATGCCATGAAAATAAAAAAAATGCAGCTGAGATTAGAAAATCCCTTTTTTTCACACCTGCCACTTAAAAATACTGATTTATTAAATGCTGGTTTTCACTAGAAATTAAGAGCAGTTGTGTTTTAATATACTGAATTTTTAGTAAATGTATACCTTATTTTTTGTGAAAATGTATGTATGTTGTAATTTTGGCCATTGAAAAAGAGTTTCAAAAGTTGAGCTTTATATTTCTATGCTATACCCTGGGGATGAAGAGCAGTTATATTAGCTTATTTTAAAAGGAGTGCCGCCATTCGTGTACAAAGCATTTTCATCCAAGTTCATTAGCAAGGTAAGAATACATGCCCCAAATTTTCATTATAATTAGATATCTAATATAATTTTTATAATTAAGTGACACAATGGCTGTATGTTCTGGAAAAATCAATATAAAGCTGAAATTGAAAAATAGTAAAAAGAAAAAATGTAGCATATCTTTTCCAGTCATCAGATATAATCATGCACAAATGTCAGCCTAAAACCAGTTTTTCACCAAAGACTGCATATTTATCATAATGCTTAGTGCAGTGGAGACTGTATGGTCCAACACAACTAGTAGAGCACTGAGACAGGTTTAAAAAGCTAAAAGGTGAGATAAGAATAAGCTTACTGACTCATACATCCCCAAAAGAACCTGGACATAGCTAGGATATAAATCCATTTGTAAGGGGTTCCACATCTCTCCACACACTATATTACAGGAACTGTAATTCCATCCTGTGGAATTAGCACAAGTCAAATATGTAGAACAAACGCATTGCATTATAAAACACCATGGCTGTTTATCTCATAAAGTACTATTATTTCACCATCATTAAGCTTTCATAACTTTAAGTTATTGCTCTGCCATTGAGTGAGTGCATTGGAGTCCATGAGTGCGTATATGCTTTCAAAAGGGACATCACTGTGCTATAAAAAGGAACATCACCCATCATTTGAATGTTTAACTAATTTTTTTCAGGTACAGTCTATAACTGAAACATCTTTAAAAGCTACTACGTAATTGTTTTATTATGCAACTTTCCAGCAAGGAAGAAACATGGCACTTGAATTCTGTGCAAGCTTGTATTTTCAAGAATCCCAGTGAAATGTAGGATTAGGATACCTTTCTGGCACTTTTTCATGTTTCCCAGGCGGGCCTATGATGTAAATTGGAACAGGCCCCAGGAGATGACAGCTGAAGGGGGCTTTCTGTATTATAGCAGACTCCAAGGATGCCCTAAGGTAAGAGGAATTGCTCAGAGTTTGCACAATGTCACATGCTTTTATTTTGTTATTGAAGGCACCGTTACATTTTAGTACCCTGAGCATTCACAACCCACTGGCAAAGAGGTGACAGGCATCACTGGTCATCTAGTAAAGCAGTTTGGTTCCCCTTAGATTGTCATTTATAATGCAGTCATTTGTTATGCCTGGGGAGATACTTTTCTCTGCTACCTGTGCAATGACAACAAACAAAGGAGTCTGCTTCAGAACATCACATGCCAAAAATGACGCAAAAAATTTTTAGTACCTATGGGATAGAAATATATGTGACTAAATCTCACTTCCTGTACATTACCCCAATTGTATAGGAATGTCACTGCAACAGATCTCTCCTGCGGTAGTGGTATCAAATGCTGTGTATTACAGAGATGACAGAAACACACTCCATTTTTCTTCAGAGTCCAAGGTGCATCTACGATATTTGGGAAAAAGTTGCACAAGAAGAACCATACTGGGAAAAATAATCATACAAGGTGGAAAAAAATAATTATGAAACTGTTTATCCTTAAAAAAAAAATAATTCCAGAAACCCCTGTTGAAATCAGGGGTCCAAATTAATCCCTGATATAAATGTATGCAATATTATTAACCTAAACAGAGCAGTATCTCACACTGTCATAAGACTTGTTTGCATGGCCTGGGCAACAGGAAGAGTACACTTCTGTCACTTGCTCATATTAAGACCTTTGAGCTGAAATCCTTATTTGGAATTATGTTTTTAGTGTCTGAATCTGTCTTCTTCCTTTACACTCCCTGGCAGAGGGACTCTTCCCCACTGTTTGTACAGTGCCTGGCACAATGGGACATCAAACCTCACTGTGTGCAGTAGACACAACTGTAAAATCATTACCATTTACACATAGCTGCTCTGTTTTGTTGGTTCCTCACTATTATTCATGCACACCATCCTCTCAAGCTTCCAGATGAATGTTCTCATGTGTGAAACAAGAGACTACATTGGTAAATATGAACTACGCGGATTCTGAAATCTGCCAGCAAAGCATACATGATAATTAAACATCAGCAGATGCATGTTATTTGCTAACTAGGCCTTAAACATCAATACTTTCTGGGTTATGTTCTGAACTCCTCAGGCTATGTATTAAAGCACAATAATAGCAAATGTTTACCTATTTTAATAAACTTTTAGTTTTAAATGTTTAATTTCCCACTGGATTAAAGCTATTCTTACAGGGCCAAAGTACTAAAAATTAAAGAGATTTGTTCCTGGCTGATCTGATGAGGCTTCCAGTCATTCCTGCTTTTTAGCATCTTCGAGCCTGACATCAGCTTTGGATGCAGCTAAATGCCAACTATCCCGATAAACATGTACACTACCAGCTGTGGCTCCATCTGCTCAACTAAACATTTTCACACCAAATCTGCCGGGGAAAAAAAAAAATATTGGTTTTGGAGTTGGTTTGTAACAACTGAAATATTAAAATCTTAACTCCAGGTGGCCCTTCACTTTTCTATTCCTCTGATGAATATGTTTAGGAGAAACAAACCCATCTATTTATAGTCTGCCTCAAACCCACAAAATCCAATGGAGTAAATTTGGTGAAAAATGAACAGATAAATAATACAGAAATCCAGAGCTGATAAACCTTCACTTTGTCTCTTGCAGAGCCTCAGCAAATGCCTACGTGACTGCGTGACCTGACCGATGTGCAGCGGCTGCTATAAATAGCTCCCAGTCCCTCTGCCCCACCCTGGAGGCAGGCAAGGCTGGTGTGTTTGTCAGCCTGCTCCCAAGCCCTGCAGTTGCAAACCCAGAGTTGCAATTGGTACTTACTGGTATGATAGCTGCAGTGTTTCAGAGCCTTATATGAAAACAAAAGATGCCCCTTTTTTTGTGAGCAGGGGTACCTGTAAGAGCAGTGAAGCCAACATTCTACTGGGATCCTAGAGGTACTACCAGGATGAACTGACTTTTACACATACAGCACACTCTGAAGTGATAGCTGTGTACATGCCTATGTATCAGATAAAGGTCTAGCCCACTACTGTTAATCTCCTCTTTTTTTTTTTAACATTTAAATCTACTTGAGCAAAGAAGAGTCCTCAAGAAAAGGCAAAGCAACACTGTGAACGTGGGTCTTGCTTGAACTGTTAAAATCATGTTAGAAAGTTCAGTGTGGCAATGAGAGGGCACTAGGAACAATACCTGCCATTGTGCTAGGGCAATAACCCTAATATACCAAGTCTGAACAAGGACCTAGGTTTAAACTGTACTAAGCAAGTGCTTTTCACTTTTAGTGAAAAATGAACCCCTGTGAGGAACCCAACAGAAGGTGTGGGGCAGCCCCAGTTCTGTCACTGTGGATACCTGAGCTGTGGTTGTGCAACAGGGATAGAACAATGGCTAAGCAGGAGCAAAAGACTAATCATAACCACAAGAAGCTTAAGGATGTTTTTCCTGCTATACCTGCTAAGGTCTGTAAATTGCTCTTTCTGAGAGTCCTTGACTCCACATTCTAGAGTCCTGAGATAATCTTTCACCTTCACAAACAACAGTTTACCTATACAAGCCTATTTAACTCAAAAGACCAGGTGATTCAAAGCAGCATTTGTTTTGTACTGTGTCATCCTAAAGGCAAAACCAGAATGACCTCCCCACCCCAGTCTGGCCTTTTAAACAGCCGCAATAATGTAGGAAGTAAAAAACCAACAAAATAATGTATGAATAGACTATATTGTGGTTTAAAATTTAAAGACATCCTTGTGGAAACTCAAGAGGGATGAAAAGGTGTGATACTTCTGTAATTTTTGTTAATAAAAGCCAAGAGTAATTTTATTCAAGTGAATGGAGTAATGCCAAAATTTTCATACTAAAGAGATATCAGACCAATTCAGCACTTAAATACTCCTTGGCAGCTGAATACATTTCTGTTTCAGAAAGTTAAATTACATTTTGGATATTACAACTTCTGCTATTCTGTTATATATGTTCCTTATAAAAATTAAAGAAAAAAAAATCTGCTGCATCTAATAATTTCTTCTAATTAAAAAAGTCACCCAGGAATGTACTTTAAGAAGACACGGCAATCAATTAACAGTTTAGATTCCACATGAGAGACTTCTGAGCCTTTTTGATACAGCTTTCTCATGATTCTGTACTGAGTTTATTCTAACTATCAAAGTCTAGTACATATGAAACCCAGAAAGTTTTTCCAGCTGCTGGAACAAACACAGATGAAAATAGTTATGAGAAAGGTATACAAATTGCGTATAAAGTTTTACATTTATACATTTTATCCTTTCTGGTTCATTTAGCAATGTTTTGCTTATCTGCAGGAATACAAATGTATTAGTAGAAAAGGAGTTTGGGCTAGAAAAATGTATTGTATTATACTGAATAAATTTATCATCTAACAGTTCTTACCAATGAAGACATTGCAATATAACAGTGCTTAGCTTAGTACTTAATGCTACTGTGTGCAACAAGTTGAGACAATTAAACTGTGAAAAATAAATTTCTATTTTTCCTTTCACATTTTTCAGTAAAGAAGCATTACAAAGAATCTCAGGAATAAAACAAATTATGAGACATAAGTTCCCGAAATAAGGCAAATATGAAGCTATGTGCAAAGGCACATGTACATAACCCACTTTACTACCTTACGTATTTTAGAGTTCTCCAAAAGAAGTACTATTAGCATTAGTCAGAGAATAGCAAAGACTGAAGCATGCTTTTGTAAAATAAACAAAATTATGAATAATTTAAAAAACAAAATTTATATTCACCATTATACACAAATAAATTGACTTTTCTATTGTTCAGTAGCCAGCATCATTATTTTAGTATTATTTAGTATCTTCAGTGTAGATATTGTATTGTTTTCTACGTCTGTGATATACAACAGAACAAAGACTAGTCTGCACCTTCTTTAGAAGAAAATCTACAAGCTTTATAATCCAGCAACTTCTTGTAATAATGATTTCGCTATATAATAATCTCTTATAATTTGGCTTATTTTCACCGTAGTCCTTTGAGCTGTACTAGTTTGTAAAGTTATGCATCTTTACAAGCACAGAAGCTTGTAATACATACTTCTCACCCTTTCTCAGGGAGTAGTGGAAAGAGTAACAGAACAACTAAACTGTGAAGTGCCTTTGTGTTCTGCTACAGCTGTTCCTTTGTAACTATCAAGATAGAAGCATATCCAAGAAATTTGCATCACACAGAGAAATAAGGCAATATTTCGATAGCCATCAGATTCTTTGGGAATTAACTCAGAGACTTTGATGCAAACTGTACATTGGTATGCTCTCTCCTACAGATAAGCTGTATATTTACTGTGAAGAAATCTACTGGAGAACTTCCAGCAGTGAAGCTATCAAGCACTGGGGCTTGAGATAGCTTTTTAGATATCTGGGCTAAGGCCAGAGAGTCTTGAAGATAAGAGTGAAGACTGAAGTTAAGCCTAATTCTTTGAAAAGCCAATGTAAGGCAGTCTGATGTGCTCATGGTACTCTGAGTTGCTGCAACCTTTTGTATTTGATAACTTTCCCTACTCAGTAAGAGCTTTATGCTCCGGTATACTGTGTTGCTATCATCCAAGGGAGAAGCAGTAAATGCATGAAGAACTTCAGCCAGTTCAACAGCCAGCAAATTGAGGTAGACTCTCTTGCCCAAAGAGGAAAGTTTTATTTACCAGATGTCACTCTGTGGCAGCTTTAGATTCGACAAGGAATACAGAAGTATTCCTAAATTATGGAATGCACTGAATAAAAAATGATGTACAACTTTCACCAGAAGCTACTATACTGGGCCTGAAAACTCACTGACTTCTCATTTTCTTCTTGCTAGTACCATCTCTGATTCATTTGGGTTCAGTTTCAACCAACTATTTTCATTTCTGTGCTGTTTTCTTGCAATCAGTTGCCACTACAGTGGAGTGGATACAGGTCTCCAAGTACAAAAGGAAATATATATAATCTGCATATTTCTTGAGCATACCATCAGATCTGTTCACACAGTAGCTAAGCATAGATGCCAAAAAGAGCTAGCAATAAAATTGGTTCTTGAAGGACACTAGAATGAAGAAAAGAAAGGCAGTCTGCCCTGACTACTTGTTGGATGTGTTTGTCTGGGAAGAATGCCAACCATTTTAGTGTATTACTTTGGATTCTGCTGCCTCTCTCGAGCAAGAAAGTACTGTCTCACGATCAACTGTATTAAATGATTCAGATATGTCTAAAGTGATGAGAATAGATGTCTGTCCTCTTTCCACTGACAGGAGAATATTACCTATTACACTTGCCACTAAAGCCATTTCAAGCCCTGCTTTAAATTCAGATTGTGGTGGATCCAGAATTTTATCTTAATTTAGTTAATGCAGTTGGCCTTTGGCTACCTTCTCTACGAGTCTGCAAAGAGTTTCACAATTATTCTGTGTCTGTATGTAGGGATAGACAAAGAAAGATGATTACACTTAGCTCTAGGGTGAAATGTGGAAACTGTTACAGAGCACATGGAAATGCTACACAAAGTTTGAGACAGGAAATGAATAGCTAAGCCAACTGAAGATACAGGGTGAATGACACGGATGTGAGACATCATTATTCAAACTGGAATTTTCTAAGGATACTGAGTTTAACACCTCTCCTCTTGCAAACTGTACCAAGGCTAGAGCTGACAGGACTTCAGGATTTTTATTTCATTGAAAAAGCAATAAATGCAATTACAAAATTATTCTTCCTGCAAGGGACAATGGTTTCAGCATAATACAGCAAGAAAGAACTGTCTTCTGAATCATCTTTAGCACTTCTTTCAACATCTGAATTCTCACTGCAGATATCCTGTTCAAGTACTAATACTCCCCAGTATATACTTACTCAGTCTGGTAGGTGAAGACAAGCAGCTTAAAGAAGTACAGTCACAGTGACCATGAATCAAATACTCATGTAATTTAACCTTTCCAATTAACAAAATAAATAATAACACATAGTGAACTAAACACTAGAGAATATTGCTTGGAAAATGTCAAGGTTGTTACTTTAAGGTAAAACAAAACTGGTAAGTAGATGAATGCAGGTTATTAAAATCCATCTAAAAGGACACACATCTAAAATCATCAATTATATGATGTTCAGAAGCTGTTCAAAAACTACTACATCTTTGTGGGATTTTGCTGATCTTTCAAGAATGACAGATCAATTTGTTAAAGGAAGAAAAATGGATTGAAAACCCACAATGTTTTAAAAAGCAATTCCTTTCAGAGCTCTACTTTTTTGATAAATTAACTATGATCAGCAATGGAGAAATCCATTTTCTTTTCTACATAAGCTTCAAATAATGATATATAATTAAAAAAAATATTGTACATAAGCAATTCATACTAATGCACAAATTTTTCAGAAGTAGCTTATAATTTTAAACTCCTTTGGTTTTGTAACTCACATAATGATTTTCAGACATGCTAACTGTCTACATTCAGTGGTACTTCAGTTATGCAGGAAATACTCCTGCCAAGGAGTCTGGCAGGTGTCTGCTTTGTTGTGTCCCTGAAGCCTGACTGAGCAAGGTGAACTTCTGTCCTATCACCCCATCTTCCTTCCTTAGCCTTTGAGAGGAACAGTTCCCCACAGTCATCGCTTCTGAAAATCAGGCCACGGGCATTAGTCAGTGGGCATCCAGAACCTGAAGCTTTCAGAGAAACCACATTTTAAAACCTTGGTCATATTTCAACATCATCAGGCAATTATGTCATTACTTATCATCTGTAAACTTAAAGACCCTCCTCCAGGGGTTTCATGCCATAGAGCAAGTTAATGGTCCGTTGCAAAGTACCTCCTTAAAATGGCATTCAAAACTTCATTTTAGCACCTTGATTATGAATGACATGCTTCTTGTTTCACTGCCAGTAAGGTGCTGAGTCATTACCAGCACAACATATGAAAGCAGAAGCTTTAACACTAACAGAGCTAGAATAAACACAATCTTCAAAAGAGTCCCTTAAACTTAGACATTATGAAAGACAGTACTAGTATTATCTGTAGCAGAAAAGACTTTTAGCATCCAGTTTTTGTGCAGTTACTATTAAAGATCATAAATACGTCTTCTGGACTTGAAGCATTGATGGCATAACATAACATTTTTTAAAAAACAAATCTGATTTTAACTGTAGTACCAATATAAAGCAATATTTTTGAGTACTCCTCTTACTAACTACAATATAATTTTTCCTCCCAGAAACTACAAAAAACGGGTGTTTTGATTAAGAAATAGTAAAGTCAGAATATAGTCAAAAGTATTTCTAGTATCAAGGATGCAGAATTTGCAGATCTTAAAAGGTATAGCAAATGCAACATTCATTTAAAACTAAACAAACTGGGAATAAGTCTTTGCTTGCCTTCTAAATTTATGCTATCCAACGAAACAACACCTACTCTATGCTTTATTGGTCTTGACATCAATATTAAAACAGCTATACAAACTGCCATAATTGTTTATACATCCCTTCCAGACATTTCAATGTGAACAGTGTCCTCCTTGTTTCTTACCCTACATGCAACTATTTCATCATCCTCATTTCACATATGAATTACCCGAGTTCTGCAATCTCAACAAAGATTTTTCTTTTCTATGTCCAACCTCTCTTAAGCAATAAAAAATACCACCATAAAATTACAGGTGAAACATTTCTGAGAAATTGGAGAACATAACAAAACATGAAGTATTTCCCAAATTAAGAAGGTAGAAGTGGAAAGGTACTTTGGGATCACTCTGTCCATTCATCTGCCATCTCAAGCAACCATGTGATGTTACTCCTTCCAAAAGAATGACCAAGCTCCATCTTAAAATCAGATTATGTCTCCCACTACTCCCATGAAAAAGGCTTCTCCAGAATCACCTGGCCTGAAGGCTAGAAAACTTATAATTTCCAGCCTAAAAATCTCATGTTACAAAATCAACCATTTTCACATCAGGACTAGTCATTCCATTAAGTTGGTACTTAATTTGTGATTTTTTTTCCTCACATTCCCTCCCAGAGTATTTCTGAATACTAGGGGAATCTACAGCCAGTAAAGAGTCTCTGTGTTGTCACTGTTGAATCCCTGTAGTGAAAGAAAGGCACCAGGAGAGGAAGAAAATCAGCACTACACATAAACATGACTCTGTGGCCTAAAAATTTGGATATTCCTACAGAAATGGAAAAGGCATAGTTAAACTCATAAGTTACAGAAGGAAACTGAGCCTGACACTCCTATTTCCCAGGCTACAGCATAATGCCAAAGAACCATTTCTGAGCCATAGCACCGCACTTTAAAAGAAGGTTGAGACTATTCTTTTATCAAAAAATTCATGAATACTAGCACATTCACCTCTGGACAGGTTTTCTGGCCCTTGATCCCACATACAATCCAGCGCTAAAAGAAAGATGGAAGGAAAAGAGCTAATTTCAGCTAACCAGGTCCAAAAACTTTTCTTCCAGTATGTTTCTCCTGAATCGTTATCATGAGGCACCTGAATTTCTACAAGCAGAGGATGAAGTTTCATACTGTTCTTGAACCTTCCTAATAATGGGCTGATAAAATATTCCTGTTCTCTATGTTCAAAACTACACTATTCCATCACTTCCTTCACATGAGGACTGTGGAACCACATTTGAAAATAAGAGGAAACTGTTCTCTTGCGTTCTTAATGCTGGAGTCTGGATTATGAATGCAGGACCCAGCACTCAGCACACAGGTCCTTGCAAGTACTGTACGTATTTTCTTTTTCAACTGTAAAACGGAAGCAATTAGTACTTTTTAATGTAGAATTAAACTACCTCTTTGAGGTTTCTTCAGGATCTTGTGATCTAGTGTTGAAGCAATACAATGAGGGTCATTTTTCATGCAATCCACATTGTACTCATACTGAAAACTAAGTACTATTCTCCAAGTGGCCACTCTTGGACTTTTCAGAAGCAATAATTTTTTTAAACTAAAATATAAATGACTTCATACTTATTAAACAGAAAGAAACCAAATCTAATTTTTTGAAGCTAAATCTAAATTATAAATGGCTTCATGCGTATTTTTAAAAACTGATTTGCAGTTCATTGTAATTAATCATACAGTCATTACCAAGTTTCTAGTTTCAAACTGCTTTTATTTCTTTAAGGTCAGATGAAGGCAGCAAAGCAATAACAATACAGCACCTAGTGCTACAAAAGTGAAGAATTTGCTTTCAAATCTTACAAGAGTCTGAGACTCTTCTGTTTAATTTTTTACTGCAGTTAATCTCTGCAGATATTACACTATATTAAATTTGTACCATAGCCATATTTATATTGAGCTTTTCTGTTAGATGTGTGTTCATGACAAAAACAAACAAACAAAAATCCAAAATTAAAATTCCCCAAGATGTTTTATGTTATGAGGACATGAGTGAATTTCAATTAATTCACAAGTTACCAAAATCTAACTACTTTTTTATTTTTTTCAGTATGACATCTATCTGGTAGTACTTCGTATTTATAAAGTCCAGCAAAAAAATAAGTATTTTATACCCTTGTAATCACCTTACCTTACTAATTGTTTTTTCTTCAAACTCCTCCCCAAAAATGGATTTAATAATATCATTAGCACTAGTCACCTAACAGGACTGTTTCCTGAAAGGTTTATAATATAGGTTTATAAAACTTTTTATAAAGGTTTATAATTTTTTTTAAATAAAGTTTCACAAACTATTTACCTGAAAGTTAAATATAGTTTAGAATGGCAATATAAATATTCTAAATATTGTTTAGAATGGAAATTTCAGGTGTTCCTACTATGAAATTACATTTGAGACAACTCATTGCAATAATCTATAAATCTGTATAACAGGTCTGTGGACAGATTTTCCAACACTAGACTGCATTTCGGTGCAATGTGTGGGCAACAAAAACTGTGAGCAGTTTTATGTCCAGACTTTATACAGTCCAATAAATAATTAGTATTCCAACTCAAAATGGATACAAATTACAAGCAAGAAAAAGAAAAATGTCAGAGAATTACCCTGGGAAAAAAAGATAAATTAAAAGGTATAACAAAAGATTCTCTGAGATTTTAAATATTTTGCATATGTGCAAATAATAATTACTGATATGTATGAAGTCATTAATAATACAGTCAAGCAAAAAATATTGTTTGTAGTTGAACAGATTTTTCTTTAAAAAATCAGAAATATATATATCACCTACTCACTTCAAGGTTAAAAGAATAATGCAAATTCATATGGGTCCCTGATGATCAAGGTAGGATTAACATATTTTCACCTTCTCTAACAGAAGTGCTTTGATATAAAATACATTGTTCTGCACTGTCATGATGTATGCCTCATATTTAGAAATTTGACAGTTTAGGAGAGCATTATGGCATTCCATTAGACTGAATACATTTTTGTGCTGCACAGGAAAAGAGAGAGAGGCCACAATTCCTGTCTTCTTTCTAAAAGATAATGGCTTTTCTTATTACAGTAGTACAAATTTTAGAAAATGTGTTTTTTACTGGCCTGCTAAGATCTATTCCCTGTGTTTCAAAAGCCATGAAGATCTAAGGCTTTTTTCATATAAATCCTAAGTGCTTTACAGGAACATGAACTATATTAATTGACAGAGGTGCTAGCTAAAACCCTCGTTTACAACTCGGTAACAATAATTTTGAAAATCTTTGGATTCTGACTTATAAATGGACTGTGATGTTTCAGCTTCTAACTGATATTAATGACTTTAGTAATTGTAAAATGTGATCAACAATGTTATTTCACAGAATAACAAGGGAAAGAGAAGGGGCAAGAAGAGGGGCTTGAGAAAGGAAAGAAGACTAGAAACGCCAATGAAACTTCAGGTGAGCACATACATGTGCTAGGATTCCTTATTTCCATGGTGACAGGACAGTGAAATGTTTTCTATAAACCCCTGGAATGCAGACAAAGCATTCATTTAAGAGCTTTATCTATTCTTAATACATATTTGGGGTTGTACCATTACAAATCCAGCTAATATCATAGATATTATTAGCCCATTGTCCAAATGCATGAAACTTCCCTTACCTTAAGAAGAATCTAGAGGATTCTTTTAAAATAATTTATCAGTTGACTTTTTCTTCAGTAGTACACATTTTACTTTCCCTTCAGTTTTTTACCCAGGTTTCCAAATAAAAATGAATAAAGAAACAAGTTTTTAAAGATCTCTGTTTCCCCTAGTGAGGATCACATGAGTTACTCAACTGTGAAGAAAAGCAAAATGGTAGTGCTTAGCCAGAACAGAGTAGTGGGAGTCCTTTCATCACAGGACTCTAAAGGGTTGCAGTACTGTTGAAGCTTCAGCTGAGCATTTGAGCTTCTCTCTTCCCTTATGGTTGGGTCAACAAAATGTAATGTGAAGCAAGAAGGTGGCAAAATGATGACAGCATCACACTGCAAATGTATGAAGCAGCATGTTGACTTTCAAAAAGTATCAAAGAGGAACCAGGAGGCCAAGGCTTGATGGTTCTGTCTTTGCTCACCATCATCTGGAGCTAAGCAAAATTGTCCCCAGCGTTTCCACCTAATTACTCTCTCATTAATGGTTTGAGCTTCCTGACTGTAAATTACTTCAACTATATTTCAAATAAAAATAAAGATAACAAAATTGGTCCCCGAAGTTTAGTATCTTCTGTTGTTCTTTACACCTACTTTTGTATGATCTTAGAAGACCATCAGATTTAAAATTGCCTGCCCTGGAGCTATTAGAACAGAAGCTAAAAACCACTTATGCCCATATCTCTGAACAACCTTTTGAGGTTTAATGATGTTGCAATGTGGCAGAAAGGGGACATCTGATTTTTAGAGCACTTCCAATATAAACAAGCCTAAGATCTTTACACACAAAACATAAGGAGTAATGGTGTTGGTCTCCATAAAATTATTTCTCTCATTTGGAGTAGTGGGGTAAGAAAAACCAGGATCTATGAAAAAGCACTTTAATGTGACCAATCTTGTTATTTTAGAGTACTGGGTGAACAGCTTATTAACTGCAACACGAACCAGGTCTTCCCAGATGCAATTAGGGAACGGAGGAATGCATCAGTGTTACATTTTAAAAACTTCTGTATTAAAGACCTGCTTTTGTCCCATGGGATACTTACTTAGAACACTACAGAAATATTCACAAGGGTTAGGTTGCCAAAAAAATGTCACAATGATTAGTGATTAAAAGCAAAGTTCCAGCAAGAACAAACTATTTCAGAAAGGTCACAATCTCAGGTTGGTTTTTTTGGTTTTTTTTTTAATAAGCATATGTATTATTAAAACATCCTTAAGGACTAACTCTGCTACCTGCTGACTGTCTAAGAACTTGGAGATTCCTGGTGAGATTTGTTGCTCTTTCATATGCAACACTGGCAGATACCCAGTGCATCTAGCAGAGCTGCAGGAGGCCAAAGCTTTCTTAAAAAACTAGTGAGATACTGGACTAGTCCTGTGTACAATCTCCCTTACAGCACAGTTCTCAGGGAAAATAAAGAGGAATGAAAAAGCCTGTTAAGGGAGGTTTATAGGAATTCCAGTCAAGAAGAATTTGGCCATTCCTGGACAAATAAGACCAACAACTCTACACAAGCACGAAAACAAGGGCTTAATTCTATTATACATTTAAAAAAAAAAAAAAAAAAATCGAACCAAAAAAACCACCACAGGAAGATAACTTTAACCTATCTTAGTACTCATATAGCCACACGCAAAGTCGTATATAAACGCCTCACAGACACTAATGGATTTTTCTTCACAATCCTCCTTCACAATGCAAAGAAGTCCTATTATCCTTATTCTTCTCATGAAGAACAGAGTCATGGAGAGATTAAGTCGTTTATCCAAAGTAACACAAGACGCCTATGGGACTGACTATGTAATTTATCATGGATATCCAAAGCCCCAGTCCAGTGCCTGAACCAGTAGACCATTCTCTTCTTAACAGACAAGAGCTGCTGTAAAGTACCTTAAATGACCTTCCAAAATGGCTATTCTTTAACATGATTTTTGCTCTGTCACTTTTCTAAAGAAAGTTGTTAAAGCAACAGACTTTGAGAAAGCTTGATTAAGCACCCTGTATCTTGTCTCAACATCAGCTGCAAAACTTGGGAACTCAAATACTTTTCAGATCAAATATTACATTTCAAAGTCAGCAGCAAAACTAAAGCTCAGCAGCTGACAAAAATCCATTATGCTCTGCAAATGACCGTATTTTAATAAAGGCCTTTACAGGTGTTTTTCAAGGTTTTTTATATTCCTGTGACTGAAAAAAAAGCTACTATACTATCAATATTTAAGTCTGAATATATGGTAGGAGCCTCTCAATAAGTACCAAAATATGTTATTTCCTGGCAAACTGCGAATAAAAGTGAAATGATCAGTGTATCATTTGGTAAAGCTGCTTAAAAATAAAAGGAAGAGAATTGTTTTCTTTTTATATTCAATGAATGGTTTCAGTTTGAATGTAATTCAAGCTGCAGGAGCACCCAAGAGACTGGCAGTCTAAAATACTGGGTCAGTATCTGCCTCTAAAGAAACAAAATAATTAAAATATTATATTTAAAGAAATATACAAAAGCTTTGTCTTCATCCAGAGAATAAGTATAATTCACATAATAAACCTAAAATTCTCCAGCCACTATGTTCACCTGGAGGGATCATGACCAGGAGTGAAAAGTTTACTAGGTCATGCTCCTTTAATCTTACCTTTAATCTCTCCTTTGGGTGACTGCCAAAAGCACTTCTTATGATGATGTTTATGAAAAAGAAAATGAACTGAGATCATAATTTAAATTCCACACAGTTCACAAACAACTTTCATATGGTAACAATTTTTTGGTCATTGCTTGGGTTGACTGAATTTGAATTGGTGACCTAAAGGTGAAAGATTCTACATTCCAGGATCAACCTCCATACTACTCACTGTTCCCATTTTCTGAAGTTCAAAGTGGTAAAAGTGAGAGTTACATGGTTAAACACAGTTGTCTCCACTTTTCATCCAGTTAAATATTTTCAGATTTTTTCCTTTAAAATTATTCTAAGCATAAACCACAATTATATTATATTTTCTTGTGTATGGAGAACATCTGATGAAAAAAAAAATAAATATACCTCTATTAAATAGGAAAATAATCGTCTGGCATGTAATCAAATTTTGATATTAAAGAAGTCCTGCAAACAGTAAAGAAAAAACAGTTTTGTAGGTTCAAGTGTGCCTTTGTAAAAATGTTTGCTTATTTCAAGGGTTTTTAGTTAAGAGTATCAAACAAAGAAAAATCCTACGATCTCAAGATTTCATAACTTCCTTCACAAATCTTCATACTTTTTAAATTTCTTTTTAAAAGTTTTTTGTAAGCCAACAATTCTGTTCTGTACTCAAAATATGAAAATTAACTAAGCACATACATTCTTACCGGCTTCAGTGATAAAATGACTAAATTTATTTTCAGGAAATGGACTTGTGCAAATTCTCAAGGAATTTTCAGCTATATCCAAGAAAAGATGTTTCTTTCAAAACTTTTGCAAAATTTAACCTCCTAAGTTTTGTCTTTGCAGAATGGGAAGGGAGTTGAGAGGAAACAGAGAAGAAAAAAGACTTTAAAAAAAATACAAAGTAATTTCCAAGATATCCATAGTGTATCAAAGTGTAAGCAACTGAATGAAAGATGGCACGATGCTATTACTTATTTTTACCTACTGAGACAGCATTTTTGTTCAGCTTTCAAGATACCTTAACTCTTCACCATTTTTAACAAGATGGACATAGCAAAAAAAAAGAATTTTGTCTCCTACAAATTTATTACCATGTTCTTTAATCCACTGGTTCAACAGTACATTTTTAAAGGTCTGTCTTTCACCCACAGAACAATGAAATGCAAAACTGAATAAAACTGCAAATCCCTCATCTGATACTGGGAGATGGACTTTCAATTTATCCTCTGAATGCACTAGCTCTACAAAGTAACTCTGGCATACAGAGTTCATACTCTAAAAGCTATACCTTATTCAAGAGCAAAATATGATTATTTTCAGTGGTTAGTTTCACAACCTGGTAACTATTTCTTCAGAGACTGGTTGACTTTTATGATCTGTTTTATTTTAATTATTTTTGTATCAGCCACTATTTTCTACCACTGCCCTTTCCTGGTTTACATTGTACACATCTCAACTATGTCAACCAAAGCAACTAGATCACAATATCCTTAAAGACATATTAAGGGGGAAAAGGGGGAAAAAAAGGAAAAAAAAAAGAAACGGNNNCAACAACAAAAAACCTCAACCCAAAATTTGTTTCATGGCCTATTTGGTTTAACAACAGCCTCAATGCCCATTCAAGCACATATAATTCAGAAGGCCTGCCTGCCAGCAATAAAGACTGAAATTGGATACTTTGTGAGATTAATTACCTAGATAGGACATGATAATGCTAGTCAAATGGGAAGGTAATTAAAGTGCACCTTCCATGAAAATTATTCATTGCTGATGGATTAGGTGACAGATAAATCAAAAGGCACTTAAAAAAGCTACAGGTTAACTTGTGGATGGCCCTTCCTCCCTGGAAGTCATGGTAATCATGGCTGCTTGTTCCTATCATAAGACAAAAGGAGGGAGAGTAACACAACCTCCAAGAGGAACCCAGAGAAAAGTTATCATCATTGTGCCTGTAGACAAAGGGTCAGCTAGAGTGGAACCAGTCGGCTGGCAGCCTTCGGATTACTAGATGTCTATGCTTGTATGACATAAAGGGGTGTCGCAACCATAAAAGGCAGCAAGTGATGAATTAATATGTTGACTAGTCCCCCGGGTGCAATCCTTATAAGCAGAGGACATGCTGTGGTAATCAAACAGGGTTATAAATTGTGTACATTGAATGGCACAAAATGTGTCTCACTTCATCACTGTTAAGTCAAGACTTCCTGAATTTGTCATTAACTCTTTAGCTTCAATATATTTATTTAAAGAGTAAAAGTAAGAGAAAGAGCTTACAATAACAAAAGGGCAACTGATACTACCCAGCGGGACACACAGTCTAATGGAGATCACTGACTCTTACTTGCTACAGCTACAGGGGTCAAACTGCACTTCTTTTACACTAAAGCTCCCCTTGAGATGTACCGGTTAAATTTAAAACATTTGATTAAATGCATTTCTAAATGTAGAAAAAATAAGTATCAAGTAATTTTTTTACAGCTATGAAAATTCCTAAATATTTATTCCCTACATGAAAAAAAAAAATGGGGCTATGTACATGGATAAGCATTTCCCACATCCCAGATTTTTACAGAAAATTTCAAAACAATCTTATGAAAATGCATAGTTGAATAACTACCACCTTCTCTCAATGTTTGGGTTTGGGGTTTTTTTATGTGTGTTAATTCTCTAGGTTGTGATATTGAGATAATTCTGAAATGAAATGGAAAGCAACTTTGTGCTACCCTTTTTGTCTTTACTAATAGTAAATAGCCATTTTCAACTGCTTAGATACCTTATTACCAACTTTGAATCAAACCATAAATAGGCAAGAAAATATTTTTTTCAACCCTTTACTTAATTTCTTATCTTTAAAGTATATTTAATTTTTTCCCACATTTTGAAACAACAGTTCTGCATTCTTTGTAAATAACTTCATAAATTTTTTCCCATCCTCAGAATGTTTTTCCCTTCCCTAGGCTTCATAGCAAGTACAGGAAACAAAAATTTAAATGAGTACTGAAAAGTGATGTACACTTCACAACCAAACTAAAGTACTTTGTGTGTGCCCGATGGAAAGCAAAACCCTTTTTTAAAACAGAATTTATGACACCAGTTCATGGTGTATTCTATATTCACAGAAGTTTATACAACCATGTGACAAAACGAAGCACAATACTAGTTTACCAACTTCACCGCTGTGGTATTTCCCCCAGAAAAGGAGTTCTGATGATTTTGTGCAAAGTTTTGTCACTTCGAGTTTAGCCTATTACAATATTTTCCAAGAAGTCTAATATTACAGACCTCCTAAAATCTAAATATAGCTCAGTAAACTTAATAAACTTAATCTAGTAAAGTAAACTGTGGCAGAGATAATTTATTATCATAGCTGGTTGGGCATAGTTGTGGCAACCTCAACAAAAGCATGCTGTTTTCGAAGATAAAGAAGTTTTAACTTTGTAAGCACAAGTGCTGACATGCCAGGAACAGAGGATGGACCCTGATTCCTTTCATGTAGGCACAGATTTGGTAAACAGGGAACACACATTATCTGCTTTAGAGTCTTACTGCCTGCCTCCTAGTATCCAAGTAGAGTTTGAGCTATTCATTTAGATCTGTAGATTGCTAAATGGGATGAGACTTGTCTGCCTGAGAGATCACCACCATCCTTTATCCCGGCCGTGTGAAAGGTAGTCCTACTCTTTGGCATCTAGAAATTACTCTCCAAAGTATCATGAATGTGATAATATTCTGAGATCCTGGGGTACCTGTTAGGGCAAAGGTTGAAAAACAGCTCCCAGGAGGATGGTGAAGGAGTTCATTTGCTCTATTTATTGCTTATTGAAGGTTATCTGTTTGTAATTGTTCTGTGCTGCTGCATGGCTGATTCAATGTATTGCTTACACAAAACTATGTAACACTGATGAGTGGTCATCACTGCATTATGGTAGGCAAAATAAACTATAAGACATCTGCAGCCCTCCCAACAGGGACTCTTAACTAGCATTACAATAAAAACAAAACAGTATTTTACCTTTTTTAAAACATTTTTAACATTAATGCTGTAACCTGCAATCAAGTGAAATATCTATTTTAAAGATATACCTGTATATGCATATCCTCTGTAAGTACCTTATTTAATTCACTCAATGTATCCAGTCTTCAAAGAGTCTTAATAACATGAATTACTAAAAGGATTAGCAAATTATTTTTAAGGCATTTTACAATCCTGAAGACAAGAATTTATTTTTAAATTTGCTTGCTTGTATAGTATTTTCTTGAAAATAAATAGCAGGATGTAAATATTTAATGTTAACACTGTGGCAGAAATTAACGTGTGCATGTGTGGGGGTGGGAGGAAGAGGGCATTCAAGTCATGAACTTTTGGCAGTTAATTTAGGTGGCTAAATAGGGAAAGTAATCTAAAGCTTCCTCTGTAATTAAGGACGAGTTAATGCACAATTCCTAAATTTGGCTCCTGTTCCAAATCACTCCCTAAAGAAACCTATCAATCTCCACGGACTACAACAATGTAAATATTCACCGAAGATTTAAATGCTAATGTTTAATGCCAACATCAAAGAGCAGAACATTTAGTTCTAAAATGCTTTATGTGATTAACTCTACACCATATAAAGAGCAATGACACTCTTCCCTCTTCATTACCAGTTAAGCTGCAATACAAAAAATTAGAACTAAAGGTGAAAATTTTGATCTCAGCTACACAAGGGAATATTAGGAATAATTCCACGGGAGGTCCACAGAGACAGATCATTATAGTATTGGTTCTGAAATATTAACATCCAATTCCTCATTTCACAGCCATGATTAGAGGCTCTATGAACTCAGACTCTTCAGTGAAGCGTATGGCATTTCTCCACGTAAGCATCAGGTTTACTACCTCTGAATCTGGTCTGCTGACTCAGCTACTACTGCCTGAAAGGATCTTGGGTGCTACAGAAAAAAAAAAGAGTGCTCTGTGATGCATTAGGAAATGGGGTACTTAAAAAAGAAAAATGCTTAGATGACAGACAGACAGAAAAGGTCAAAAGGAGAAATAGTAAATAGATCCATTAGCAGGCATGAGATGGGAGATACAGAAACTGAAGCATTTACTGCTTCAAACTCATACATGTGAGAGGTAATCTCAGGTTCAATGGATAATTGTGTGCAACAAGCTGTTGAAACGCAGGTAAAAGTTTAGGAGGGTCATCCTTAAAAAGAAAGGCTAACAATCACAGTGACAGTATCTCATTCCTAGCATCTTAAGGTCACTTCAGACTAAGTGAGATCTGTCTTAAAAATTCTGAAAAATACCTTAACAGGCTAGAAGATAGTGGGATTAAAAAGAGATTACACTACATGTACACGTGTGCACATCTCTCCCACTCTTTTCATTTCTCTGCGCCTCTATATGGCAGAAATCAGAAGGAAGATATGAAACATCCCATTCTGCACTTCTAAGATTTCTTTCATTAGAAAAATACCAGCAGTTCTATGAATAACTTTTATTAAAAGTTTTCTGTATTTCTGTGTACATGGATTTTCTTCTGTCTGATACATGATATAGTTCATTCAGTAAGAACAGAACTTCATTGGCCTGTTGACGTCATGTAGGAGTTTGACTTCTACCTCTCTGTCAGACAGAGTTAAAACTGTTCAAAACTGTTGACAGAGGACAAAGGAGTTGAATAAAAATTGCCCAAAAACATATAGCACTCATATAGCCTTGTATGTTTAGAAAATTGAGCTAAAAATAACCTTTTCTTAATTAGCATTAATAATAAAAGTGCTTAAGTCATATAACTTATGCTGCTTGTCATGAAAATTTAAATGTTCAGATTAAAAAGCAGCAAGTTAGGGAGTTCAAACTACAGCTGTCATTAAAGTCTGCTTTATTTCTTGGGTTGCTATTACAAACAACCTGCCTTATGGAAACAAAATGCACCTTGTTACAATCTCAAATTTAGGACAGTTGTATTGGTCCTACAATAAGATTTCTGTGTCATTATCATAAGCATGATTTCATTGACTTATGTTTGCATGCAGACACCGTTATGTAATACTTAGCTCAGACAAATGGCTCTGTTCTTGATCTTCCCTATTCTACTGTAGTTAATGACCAAATATTGTTAAAAATTGGGACACTAATTATCTGATGTCGACATGTTATGGATAATTAAGAATTGCTCACTCTGAAGCCATGCTAATTGTTTTTCACAGGTCTCCTTCTCTCGTCCTTGTGTCCTCAACAAGGCAAGCAGCTACAGGTTTATGCGTACATCTCTGTCACGGACTTTGTCACAGAACATACATCATCCTTTCTGGCTCATCCTCGATTAATTTTGCTGGCTTGCAGCAATTATCTCTCCCTTTGTGACTGACCTCCTAGTAAATGGAGTGCATGATAGCTGGCCAATTTTTTCCTGTGTATTTTACCACTTAATTGATCCTTGTTGGCTGCCTACAATAGAATATACTGAGCTTAAGTCATAAAGTGGTTGAAATTGAGAGAAAGTGGTAACCATGTTTTAGCGATTGTAGTTGACAGCTGTAAAAATCAGATCTTGATAATGTTCTCTCATTTACCCTATTACTTGGATCAGTTGGTTAAAGCTGTTAATGATCCTCTTGGATCAATGTCTTTTGCTTGTAGCTATAATTTACTGCATTGGTGGATTAGTACAGATGTTTTCATAGATAGCTCTGCATCATTCCACCAGATTGCTGTCTGCATCAAATTTGCTTCCATTCATCACTAACGAAGCAAAGAAAAAGATAATCAGCATCTCCTATCTTAACATTAACTATTGAACTTGGGATAACACTTTTATTGTTGTCAATTTGCAGCCTCCAACCATGGCTTCCTCAGTAAATCGCCCTGAGAATTTCCTCTTGAAATAGATCCAATGATATATTGTGACTCTAATGAGGAAAGACTACAGAAATGCCAAACTATACAAAACAATTCAGACACTAAAGAGTAGTAGATACAACTGTTCAACCAGGAATATGTCCTATGGAGTCAGGGCTGGTTCTATCACATGCAAAGTAGAAGAAACTCCATGAAACAGCAACATGTTAGAGATAGTAAAAATTGAATAAAAATTAATAATTACCCAGCACCTGAAAAATATGTTGACACTCATGGAGATGTTATAGTGGGCAAGTCAGCAATGGCTACTGCTATTAGGGAAGGTATCTCTCCTTCTTATGATCCCAGTAGCATCAGAAAGAGCAAGCCCAGCTCTTCACAGACCTTTATTTTGCCCTGACTTTCCAACCCACCTCAGCATATCCACACTTACCTGACAGAAGTGAACCATTCATTCTTGGACCATTAATACTCCTTAAATTGCCAGAAGGCCATGGGGCAGAAGAGGAAGATTCGTATTTTTCACCTAAGGGCCTGTTTAGCCAAAACTCCATTTTAACTTCTAAAAGAGGAGGCGTGCTGGCACATGCCACAAATAACAAGTAACTGAATAAAACATGATCTGTTCCAAAAGAGCAGCAGCAGAAGTTCTGACTAGTGAGAATATATATGAAAAGCAAACTGGAAATACACTCTTTTAAAATGCGGGACAAATCTATATGGCATCTCTTTCTAGACAGTTAATTATGAGACTGAACTTCATTCCTAAGTGGTGAACTTGAACCTTACTTCAAGAAAGCTCTTGATTCAAAACATTCTTCATTCTTTCCTGCAGTACATTTTTGGCATACGAACTACACTAGCTGTGAAACACTGACCATGAAGGCCTTCTACCTATTAATTAGGCACTAATGTGAGCAACCTCTCCCATCTAGAAGCTGCACATTTAGCTATTTTATCATTTAAGCTTAATGAAGAAACTTCTTTAGCTCTCTCTGTATAAGCCATCTTCTCTCTTTTAAAGATTTCCATTGGAGTCATTACAGTAGGTTGGCTCTATGCCATGCTGTCATAGAATTTTTTAATTTTCTGCATACAACCTCAATTAGAATTTCACATTTGGTAGCACATGCACTTGCAATAGTGCCTTTCAGTAATGAGGTTTGTTTCTCATCAAAACAGCATCTGTGCACTTAGAGGGTTTTGTTTGTTCTAATGACAACGGTACCTGAATTCTTCAAGTCTGAAACAAACCATGAAATATTAGGGAATCCAGGAACAAAACTTCTCATGTCTTATTTTGCTACAAGCACAATCATACTCTTTTTCTTTGATTTTTTTTTTTTTTTCTTTCTAGGCAAAATAACAAAGAAATGAAACACTTTAATAATAAATTACACTTTACAGAAGTAAGGTCTTAGAACTCGTGAGTACAGTGGTTTTTAGCTACATTAATTCAAACGCTATTTATTATTCTATCCTTCTAATATCAGTATTTCACAGTTTTGTACATTGAAGGAGTTAAAATCTGTTTTGTAAATGGTGAAAAACAAATCTTCATTGTGCTTTTATAAGGCTAGCTATGTGTTGTTATTAGCTACAAATAAGAAACAGGAAGCTCAACCAAACAAAAGATAACAGTTGAGAAATTTAATGGCAGAACCAGAACAGGCCTTTCTTTTTTCCAGTTTCCTCACTGTGTTTCTCTTTTACTCTTAGGTCTCAATAGGGCCCTGACAGTATTTCACCTAAAATGATTTCCTATGGAAATTACAAAGTTTTCAGACAAATATTTGCCTACATTGCATAATCATCATCATGATATTATTTTGGTAATAGAATGATACATGGTCAAGTCTTTGCAGAATTATGTATAGGAGTTACTAAAGATTATAATAAAGCTCAATTAATACTATTTAGTTTCTACTCTGTTCAAAAGGACTTATGGCCACAAGAAATAACCTAACTATGGATGAAGTGAAAGAAGAATCCAGGCATATTTATGAGGGGCTAAAACCCTTCCCAGCAGGTTTGATGTTAACACATGTATTTTCTTTTCAAGGTCAGTATTAATTTTTCATCACTGCTTTGAAGAAGACAATTGCTGTAATACATAAACATTGAGGAGATGTCCAGTCTGTGTTTGAAATAGTAGAAGAAAAAGTGGCTTCTAGTTCTTTGTCACATTAGCAAAACAATCTCTCCTTTCTTTGGCTAAATTTTTCTTTATACCACTAATTTTTTTCCTCCAGTACATAGTTATTTATTGTGTAGCTGGTGAAATTACGCTTTAGTAGTCTACATTTGACTGTCCTGACATAATCTGCTACATCAATAGCTCAGTGCATGGGAATGTCAACAGCCCTGTGGCTGTCATGCTTCTCCTAGAAGGTTACTGCCAAACATTTAATATACATAGAAGCTTAATCTGATCATTTCTAATTCAGAGCTTTGGTTCTGTGAAGCTGAAGATTTGTCTTTGTGTACTAGCTACACTCTGGAGCTTCCAACTATTTTTATTTCTAAGTATTGTACATTCACATAGTCTCTACTAGAAAACCTTACTTAGTTTCTTAAAAATTATTACATCTATTTCTAAAAAGCTTTTATGTTAAAGATGGACAGGTAAGAGTTATGATACTCATTTGGAAAAAAAACCCCACTATTTTTAGTATACTAAAAAAAAGTATTCAAATGACGTTCAGCCACAAACTGATGTGCAAAAACCTGCTATGGTCAAACTCAAAATGCGATATGAAGTTAAAATTTCCTTTCAAGATGAGAGAGAGCCCATTGCTTTGGTTCCTGCGTGTTCTGATAGAGCATAAGGTTCAAATCCTGCTCCTATTGAAGTCAATGACAAAACTTCCATTGACTTCAGCGGTGCAGGATCAGACCCTAAGCAACACATCTAACATCTGCTTTCTTGCTTTCTCCCTTATCTTTCAGTAAAAAATATTAGAACAAATTAGAACTAAATATTAGAAAAAGTTAAGTACTATCAATTGGCTATTCTGTGATGTTTTCTTATAAAACATACTATTTGTCATTTTAAATTTTTATATATTCTATATATGTACATTAAATATTATCAAAACTGTCAAATATCATATATGCCATATTATAACCTATATAGATGATTACTTCTTTGTGAAAATAAATAAAAAACAACAAACAAACAAAAACCACCAACATTTAGCAGTTTTGCAATAATGCCCCAAACTAGCAATTTTACACCATCTCTATAACCTTGTGGATTTCACTACATTAAGTATGACCTGATACAATCAGAGAATGAACAAACTGCTTTCCCTGAGCTGATGGTATTTGCTATACAGAGACTGGAATTCTTATCAAGTTTTTATCCATCAGTTTAATTCAGGCACAAATTCAGTTACCGCCTCCTGTCAAAATATCTGTGATATTACTCCAGGGTAATGTGATTGTAGATCAATAAGCAGTCTTAGCTCCACAGAAATAACCCAATTCATTCTTTAAATGTACTGAAAAGACATGTAAAAAGCTAGCAGAGTAATAACTACCACATGTAATTCATTTCTGCTCTAGTTTTACCCTTTTCAGTTGGTGGCCATGGAGTGCAGAACACTTACAGAACTATTCTGTCTGCCTACTGGTCTAAAAAAAAAATAAAGAAGATTAAAATAGATCTTACATATTATTAAGAATAAACAGTAACAACTTTGTAGCGCTCATTAAGTAAACTAAGTAAAATGATAACCCAAAATAAAATCATAATAACATAGATGTTTCTAGAAACCACAGCTTAATGAAAGCAGTTAGGGAATATGAGTTTTGAAAAGTGACATTTTATATAAAATGATTCTCCCAGCTCAATAGGTGGAACACATTTGGTTAAAAGAAAAACATTACTTTTATAATCAGAATCCTTTTTACATGATGCATTGTTTTCAAATATATATACAGAGGATGTAGCCGTATCAATGTGGGAAAGCTGATCTGCAGTTGAAGGATAGAAGATGAAGCATAGCTCAAAAAGTAAAGTCACTAGCAGGAGATATCAAAGGTAACCTGAAGCTAATGTAAGTCCATTGAAATGAGAAAACATAGAAGCAATGTTATGTTGAACACTGAAGGCATTGTAATAAGCTGTCATGTATCACCAGAAGTGAACACTGGATGGAAGGCATAGATGAAGCTAGATTAAAACAATCTCGTGGAAGAATGGGAAGACACCAGAATGGTCTGGGGAAAGAAGTGAGAATAGGACTAGAACGGTGAGGTTAAAGCAACTGGTGAAAGCCACAGACATAAATCTTCTTGATTGCTGCTTCTGCTGGACAACAGCTCATTACTGAAGAAAAGTCAGGCTTTAGTGAGACTGACAGGGAACTGGAAATAGTGAAGAATCAATAGTGATGAGACTATGAAAGAGGAGACTGTAAAAAATGAGTAAAGATAATGAGAGCTGGGGAAAATGCAAAGAGAAGCAAAGAAGAGAAAAATGATGAGCAGCAACAATGAAAGGAGAATGTAAACTAGGGGAGAATGTAAAGTGTTTCCCCTGTTTAGAAAGACCTCAGAAGTACCTAAGAAAGGTGTGATCCATAAACCAGCTTTACATAAGGAGTGGCTTGTTTCCTTTATGCATTCAGTCATTTCTTCTTGTCACGTAAATCAATGGTACCTGCTAATAGTCATGATTTTATAGCACGTAATGCCTTTTCTGTTCAAGTTGCTGGGATAATGAAGCTTTGAAAAACTCAGTTCCCTTTGTTTCATTTTTTTAAACTGTGAATTTTGGGATCTGGGCTTTTTTGAAGGTAAAGGTTTGAAAATTGAATGTTAAAATATATTAAAAAAAAAGGAAAAGTAAATAATCATATATACAATAAACTGTTATTAAAAGTGATTTTCAAGAGTAAGCCTTGATTATTAAATTGAATTGGGTTTTTTTAACCACTTCAAGTTGTCACCATTAAGTGCATCTGAAGGTACAGTGCAGCATGTCCTTAGAGTGCTGTGGGGTATCTTTCTCTTGCTGTGACGAAGCAGCAGGAAAGTTCTCTCTGAATAAGTCAGGAATGGGTATTGGCATTACATTTTAATTTTTCTTTGTCATGTTTGGTTACAGTAGTAAGACATGGTAAGTGTCCCTTTGATTATGATTTTTTCTTCACAATGACTATAAAGACAACTCAAACTGGCTCAGGACAGATACTTCAACTTGCTCAAACCCTACTACGTGCTGGGATTCATCCAACCTACCTTAAGTTTTCTCAAAGTTAGGCTAGGTTGGGTGAATACAACCCTTTACCAGAGACCAGTCCATTGTCCATTCAGATAAATTTCAGAGGAAAGGATGTAGAAGGATAGTTTTAAAAACACACCATCTTTACAAACTCATCAACAGAAAAATTATACAGTTGTTATTGAAACACATTTTTTTAAAGGTTTGAAAGGTCATAAGTGCCAAAATCTGATAAATATTCATCTGATGTGAAACCTACCCGATTCCATTAACCTTTTGAGTGTTGCACTGAATGGAATTTGATTGATCAAAAGGAACTACAAGTACCACCAAAAGGTGAATATCTTATTAGGGAAGTGGTAAAGTTTATCTTTGATAAACACCCATTCATTAAGCTTGCAAAGGTAGTGTTTTTCAGCTGTTTGCCAGCTACAGCTCTTCAGTAAATTCACCTATCGTAACTGCAGCTTAGTCACATCTAAATCTGAATTCTACAAGGACACAGGGGGTTCACATAGATCAGATTGCAATACTGGGATGACATCCTGTATTCTTTATATGATGCTGGATAGGCAAGATATGAAACAAGATGGTTTACTCCTGGGGGACGTAGTGTACTTAATCTTTTACCTCTGATTCTGGCTCAGTTCTTTCATGCTTTTGTCAAAAAAAACAAAACAAGGGGAAAAAAAGCCTCGTGGTTCTTGGCTGCAGCATAAAAAAAAATGCCATATGACAACTGATAGCCTAGTCACAAAGTCTATTTAACACAAGAAATGAATAATGATGTGTCATATGTATATACGTGAGCAATGTGAAATGGTACCTACCCACTTGCAGTCACTTTATTGTGTTATTTCCACAAATATAAATAGTCTTTTATCGACCACCTGGTTCTTTTCTGTGGCATGCGCCCTTTGTCTCATCAGAAGCTTGTTATATGTGGGTGAAGAAACACTGAATATATTCCATAACCCTATTCTTTTATCAATAATTTCCTGTTATCATTACACAATGATTTGAATTTTGTGAATATGATCACAAAGGTTCAATTCAATTAAACCAAAACTACAAAGGGAAAATCTCACTGCAAGCCTCTGTGCAACTGGTGAACCCAGTAATTATATATAGACACCTATTGTGCTAGCATAATAACATGTGAAGAAGGTTTAGTTAGACACATTTACACACATAAAAAGCAATATGGGCATAGAAAAAGTAATTTTTGCCAAAAGTATAGAACAGTCACACAGTAACAAATGAGAGCTGCATGAATCCTAGTTTACTTGGCTATAAATAAATCCAACATTTTCCTTCTCTCCGTGGTAAAATAAAATAGAAGCACAGAAGCACAACAGTCTCCTTTGAGTAACCAGTCTCTTTCTGTTCAATTATAGTCATCAATCTGTTCCACCTAAAATATTTTCCTCCTTGAGAAACCAAAGAAATCAGTATTAGGATCCAAAACATGCTGTTGCAAAAATAATTTAAAAGAGGTCTTTCCTTTTGGTAAATGCATTTCTTCTGAAAGACTGTATTTTCTTTAACATGAATTTTGCAACTCAGTTCCCCCCCAAAAAATTGCTGCATTTATACAGCATTTTTAATCAGAAAGTCTTGAAGAGCTTGTTAAGGAAAGGTAAGGGTTACCTTCATTTTACAGACAGAGAAAACTCCAGCAAAGAGAGGTTAAGGCATTTACATTTTTTTTTTCAAAATCTGTTTCCTAGGTATATAACTTTTAGATGCCCAACTGGAAGCCTTCAAATCCAGATATCCAGAAGTGCTAAAGAGACAAAGCTTCAGTTATATGAGTACCCTTTCTCTCAACAATAAGAATATTAGATTCTGTAGTACTGGAAAAGGTTTGCCTGTACATAGTCCTACAGCATGCTGGAGAGCAGGGGACGAACAGAGCCAGATCTTCTGCTTCCTGCTGCATACTCTTACAAAATTTATCTAGGAGGGTGAAGGTTTTCCCATTACTTGAAATCACTAGGTAAAGTCCAGATGTTGTCTCTAAAATATATTCAAGTTACAGTTTCACTAACATCTCTGGGTTAGATGTGAGGATCATTTCACAGAATCATATAGCCTGTGTTACTTATAAGGTAGGGTAAACATATTATGTCTTCTGTGCTGAAAAAACCCTAGAAATCTGTGACTAGGAGAACACAAGAGAGTTAACTATAATGAATCTTGGGGGTAACACAACAAATGTCTGATTAAGGATTTTTCATCTTCCTTAGATGCGATACTAGCCACAAAATTGCACTGTCTCTTCCTTTACCCTGTGTGGCACTGAACCATCAAAGCACATAAAGTAAAGCTTTAGGTATTTGATTTAGCTAAATGGTAAAAAGACCAAATCCTCTTCTTCATGTGGTAGTTCTGTACAGACATCTACAGAGAGTAAAACACTGTCCACGTGTGCACATTTGCAGAATTATAGAAAATTATTTTAAAGATGAAAAATCAAGGTGCCAAAATAATATGATCTGTGATACAAAAATAGTTTCAGGGTAAGTTCTCTGTGCTCAAAATCTCATCATAAACTCCAAGAACTGAATGAGCACAGAGACCAATCCTTTCAGTCACAGGGATGGTTCCAAAATAATATCAAATGTGCATTTGGTATCCAAGAAAGCACTATGGGGAAATTAAATATCCCATAAATATTCCAGCCTAACTTTAACAGCTACATAAACTGTCCTAGGTTTGGGGGGAGAGAGGGAAGGCTCTGAAGTAAATTTCTTATCCTTTTGTTTCCTTTTTTTTTTTTTTTTTTTGAGATTACCATCTTAAGAGTGCAAAATAACTACAGCTTTTCCTATTTGTTCATTGCCCCTGTATGGTGAGTTTGTCCTCAAACAGTTCAAAGCATTAGTGTAGGGGATCATTTCTACTGCAATAAAAAAGAATGACTTGAGCAGCCATTAAAATTTACTCCAAGATATAAGTATGAAGTATCCTTTGTCCCTTAAAATATTGGCTGTTATTACAGCAAGCATCAGTTATTCACTTCATAATTTCTTTTAAGGTATTTCTTCAGAAGCCAGATCTTGCAATTAATGCTTAGTTTAAGATCTTTTGTTCATTGTATAAAAGGTTAGGTTTACTGTCTTCTCCTTAAAGCCCACTATTGTAGATTCAGAGGTCTGTAATTTTTATCGACAAGCGATGTGTCATTTCAGAAACAAAAATCAGAGAATGTTGGGTTTTTTTTATTTCCACTCAGTATGCAGGAAAATAAAGCCCTTTTTACCCCTGGGGTGATATGCTAGCTTGATTTTATTTTCCCTGACATTTCACCTGTCAGATTATGGTAAGTAGAAGAAACAAAGAATAATCATCACATTCTCACTGAATCTCATAATCAAATATCTGGTAATATAAGATAAATTAGAAACACTATCCTGAGGGAAAACATTAACACTGAAAACACCACCATATATCCAAATCATCTTCCAGTGACCTAGGACTCCAGTACAGCTTAAAAAAAAAATAAAAATCACAAAGGAAGCCTGCATAAGACTGTCACATCTACTTTTTTTGGTCTTCACATACTAGGGAACAACCTACAATGACGTAAGAAGAAAAAAAAAAAGCTGCAGAGTTAAGAAAAAATCTATTTAATAATAAAGCTGTATGTCTTCTTTAAGTCTTTCATGAATGATTTTTCTGAAGGCAATCCAGAGGCCAAGAAACAGGAGAGGTTATCATGAAATAGTATAAACTCAAATTAACTAGTTGGCAAGGTGAAAAGACTAATCAGCCAGAACACACCAAAGATGCTCCTGATTTACTGCATCTGTAGTTTGTATGTCACCCATTTCTCTCAGTCTCACAGTATTGAGATTCATAAGTGATGAAAACTTACCTGCTTGACCGGTGGTAATACTGACAGCTGCAAAAAGCCTCTGGGAACGACTCAAGTCAGAAACCCCATTCACAGCTTCAACTTCAAACGTGTAGTTAGCATGAGCTAGCAGGTCCATGACAGTGACATAGTTATCTACTAATCCAGTTTGCTGGGGCATATATCCAATGTTACTCCCACAGGGAACACATTCACCCTGCTCCCAGCTGCACCTCTTGCACAAAATGCGGTAGGTCACATCATTTCTTCCACCGTTGTCAGCAGGAGGACTCCACTCCAAACTCACAGTAGTCTGGTTGATATTGAAAATGAGGTTCTGTGGTGCAGATGGAGGTCCTATGGAACACACAAAAACTCCAGGGTAATTGCACAAAACCATGGGGGACATGTAGCTAGCATTTTAATTACTGAGACAGAAAATAGTTGAAGCATTTTTCTTCACATAAACATTTCATTATTTTTAGTACAAGCTGCACATAAAAGCTTCCTTGAACTCACTTGGCAAGAGCTTTATTTATTTTCCATTAAGGCATCAGAATAACAATTGTCTGTATATTTACTGCAACTGACTTCAGCTGTTTCTCTTCTGTGCAATTAAAAGGATTGGTTAACGTACCTTAAAGGTTGTTTTTTATAATTTTTCCAAGTATGGGATTTGTTCATCTCTTCTAAACATACTGCACCAACTGCATCTATTCCTTTGTTATCAGCTCTGATATGATTTGCAGAGGTATTTGGTGCTGCTTTGGATTTAAGAACCTTCTGCTGTTTGAACCACCAATCTGTGCAGGCTAGTTAGTTTATTTACAGTTAGAAGGTTAAGCCAGATCCAATTACAGTTCAGTCAAAGCTCAGATCTGCACAGGTTACTCTTCATTTTTCATTTTACTCATTTTGGTATTATATCACATAAAGCACATTGTCTACAACAATTTTACAGCCATGGGAACACTATGCCTGTGTTCTACCTATTACAATGAGTTACACACCCAACATGCAATGTTTTCCAGTGCTATATCAAGCAAACATGAAAATCATATTTATGCTGATTCTGTATTCGCTTGCAGTATTTTTCCCTTCTGCCTTTCAATTTCATTTACTGTTATAAATGTAATTTACAAATACAGGAAAAGCCAACCAGCATTACTAGCTAGAAGTGGCTGCACCTGGTTGGTTAAGCAACGTCCTTTACTATTAAATTCATGACTGACTCACTTGTGCATGCGACATATGGTGGATCAGAAGGTGCTCTGTAATAGCTATCTTCACAATCGCATCTTGAAGATCCTTCCTTGTCAGAGAAGCTGTGAGTAGGGCAGCGGGAGCACTGCAGATCTTGTGAGGAGGATTTGTAGAACCCACGGCCACAAGCTAAGGCAGAACAAAACAGATTAAGGTTTAGATTTTCATGGACTACTATTCTGATCTTTTTCGTCTCTGTCACATGAGGTATACATTTCTGTAAACAGCTAAACTACCCATTTGGTTATGTTGATGCAAGGAAGACGTTATGCTCCCAATTTCTTTTTCTTCATTTGATTCTATGATGATTTTGTGATATTTTTATGAGTTCTAGCACACATTACAAACACTTCCACAGCTGGCAGCACAATATTTTAACACAGAGGACCACATAAATATAAAAAGAGTCTGTTTTTCACCAAAGAAGAGTACAATAATGGTGTGAATCAGCTGGATGCCTGCAATAGGCCTAAACAAGGGAAAAACACTCAGCTCTGCTCCAAGGCCACTGAAGTGTTTCTGGTACCTGAACTAGTTGATTTGGAATTAATGGAGCAACAGTTACTCTTCCCTGATCTGAGAAACCCAAAGAAGCTGTAAACCCACCAGTGAAGCCTGATCCCAAGGAAAGAATGAGGTATGAACATTTGTTAGACAGAAGATGCTGGTAGGAACAAGCTGAAAGAGGAGGAAGGCAGACAGAGTAAGAGCAGCACAATAGCTTCTTTCAGTTTCACAGAGAGAGACAACTAGGCTGAAATGAATTTACTAAAACTTTCAAGGGAAGTTTAAGAGGTAGATAAATGGAAATTTGCAAATAAGATCATTACATACTTAGGTATGAAATGCTGTGAACCCATGGAAGTAAAAAATGCATTGTATTCCAGAACTGTTGCTTAGAAATACTTCTTTTGCTACTGCCACAGTTCCCAAAGCAGAAGCACCCGTAAAACACACTAAAAATGAGACTTACAAGCAGAGAACTGCAACCTAGACAGCCAGCTTAAGCGTGGATAAACTATGAGAGCTGTAGGGGATGAGAAAGAGGGAAGTGGGGATCAGACAATGCTAAAACTGGAAACAGATTAAGACTCCATTTCACCACTGAGGTTATGGGGAAACTTACAAACACCGTCAACATGAAAAACAGAACACAAAAATCCTCTAGAACTTTCTAATAAAGCAGAGGCTTTTTCCACCATATGATTTTATTCTTTTTTTTCCAACCCTAACAGACAGTTTAACCTTCTTAGCTATCACCTGCATGCAAAGAAAAGGGACAGTGGGTGAAACTTAGTATTAGGTATCAAAATATTAAACCTAGTTAAATAGTCATTCTGAATTTGCAGACAGAGAATTTACTTTGGTTATATTCATATTTGCTTGGATATTTTCTCAGAACAGAAATGCAAAGTATATAAAGATACTGATATTTGGAACAGTTATTTCAGTTGTCTGGTACTGCAGTGATGGAAAGAGCAGGAAAACAGTAAGCTTTATCTAAATCTCACTGAAGTCAATGAAGAGTGTCTTTGACGTCAATAGCCTTTGGACTGGACCCACAGTGCAGCTACAGCTACATGACTCTTATTATTCTTATATAAATTCTTATGAATTTTATGCAAGTGAGAGGGGAAAAAAAAAGTTATTAATATAACTAGATTAAAGCTGATGAATTAGGTAAAACAACAGTGGATCATGCTAGTATAAAATGAGCAAAAAATCTGTCCCTCTATTACTCTCTATCAATATACTAACTTTCTAAAGTATTCCTAAAGTACAGAAATTGCCATAACATTAAGAGTTTGTTATGCTGGAAAAAACAGTGGATGGCAGCTAAATTACACAGCAGAGAAAATTAGCATGCAAAGCATGCATCCTTTGACTTTGACAAAGGGGCACAAGTTTGCATTAGAAGAATATCTAGCCCTGCTTGTAAACCATGTTATATAGTTTGATGCTACCACAGTAGCTGCTATATATACTACTTAGAAAAGAAGACAGAAGAAATACTTTGAAATACTAGAGAAATACTTTGGAAAAACAAGAGCTGTGAATTCATAGTTGTGGCAAATTTAACTCAGAATTATCTTTTTACACCTTCATTCAAGATTGTCTCAGAATTTCCTGACCAAAGACAAAGTGCACAAAAGCTGAACAGATTTGGATGTGTATACCTTAAGACATATATTTAAACTTCTGTCTGCTCTTTCACTACTTACTAAAATTACCAAATAATAGTTTCCTGCCTTTCTTAAATAGTCATGTTCCTCTCATACTGAGCAAAACACTGGACAAATACACTGGGTCTTCAAGAACAGAGTCCTCTGCAAAGCAAGGAGCAACTTAAAGATCCCTACTGTGTTTCCAGTCTGTCCTTCTCAGCAGGGAACATTACAAAGCAAAGACGCAGAGGGCAAAATAGAGATTTCAGACAGGAAAAAAACAAAAAAACAAAAAACAGAAAACCCCTTTTCATTTTTTTCTGATGACTTGATCAAGACATTTATATGCTTAGTCACTGACTATTTAAAGTAAATGTACATTTCTTACTAGAATTCAAAGGATCTGAATGCCTGTAACTAGTTTACATGACTGAAAGCCATTTATTTTCGCACACAACATACCACAGGCAGCAGGTTCAGGCAGTCTTACTGTGTTACCATTCCATTAGCTTTTTTTTCCAGTAACAAGCTTGTGACGACATTTAATAACAATCCCTTCAACTTATACACCCATGACTATATGGGGCAGAATATTCCAGCATCAAAATTTTTACCAGTATGAAAGCAGTGCTTTTAAAAATGATTTTTAAAAACTTTATAGTTGTTTAGAAAAGAGGGTACACAGGGGCACACATCATAACTAAAAGTACTCATTGAAGGAATACAACTAAATTATTTCCCCATTTAAATTTAATTTTGTCAAAAAAAATTTGGTTTTTCCAGCCTAGCAGTGGAATATTTCTATTGCACAAAAATCAGGGAGCTATGAGTCTTTATCTCTTCTTAACACATATCCAAGAAACTTACAACTGAAAACTCTACCAAGATATGGTGTTGCATGGACCACTTAAGAAAGTGTGCTGACTTGACAGTGAACTATTACAGATCACAGATGGGAAAGAGCCATTCAAAAATACTTTTCTGACTCCTTTTTTTCTTCCCTTTTGTCCAATCTTGCCAAATTGCCATGGTGATTTATTTTTTTTTTTATATTATAACTAATTTAAATACGTTGGTTTATTCTATTCTATTTCAAACCCGCCTGTTTTGACCCAACTTAGTTCTTTATGTAATGTTTTTAAGATCACAAGGACATGTGTTATAAAATCCCCACTGCCACTACATCCATAAGCAACATTGAAAAAAAAGCTAGTTGTAAAAAAAGACAAAAACATTAGCCAAACATTACTTGGAGTTCTGTACATGCAAATCTGAAAGTGATAAATACAGGTATTGTTCCACAACAGTATCTCATGGCAAAGCTTAAGGCACTTGATCATGTCCATTTTAATATTTTAATTCCTTACTGCAGGAAAGAACTTAGCAGCAGCACTTCTTTCCTACAAAGAGAACCTATATCGTAAATCAACATACAGAACTCAAGCAATGATAAGAGATATGCAAGAGAGTATAACTGGTGAGACAGCACTCTGATGCTGTAGCCATAATCCTCATTATTGTTGATCTGAGTAAAATGTAAATTCATTTGATCTTCCTCAAGCAAGTTACGATGAAGGAGTTTTACTACTGAATGGCATCTGGGGTACTGAAAAAGATGGGGCAGAAGGGGGGGGCAGGGAAGGGAAAAAAGCCAGGACAAAATAAATTTACTTCCATTCACTGTGGTGTGTCATTTACAGCTGCTAATTTAATAGAACAGCTCTTCCCAGATGAAGCTCCCATTTTGTTCAAACAGCTGCTCCAAAGTCTTATATGTTCCAGAAAAGGGTTTCAAACCAGGAGCAGTCAACTTTACTGACAGCACAAAGACACAGAATAACACCTACCAGACTAACTTAAACCGCTCTTCAAATAACACAAAAATTTGTTGCTAATTCTTTCCCTATATACTACAAAATCAACATTAAATACAGAAGAAAGCTATGCTTTAACCAAGGCACAATTCTTTTCTTAATATCTTAGCCTCACAATCATCAGTGACTCTCCCACAGCCTCCCAGCACCTTGGTTTTGTTTACTTGTCTCCAATAGCCATGGCTGCTCCTCAGAGCAAATCTCCCCACCTTCTCTGTGAAGCAAAGTGTTTTCTCTTGTTGGGAAGCTGACAAATTTCCACTGTGAAATACAAAGACCATGCCAATGGCCCTTGGATGACAGTCTCTTTACTCCATGGAGCTGTGGACTGAAAGTGAAGGGGGCATTGTTGTTTCATATTTAAACTTCCTTGCCTGGAAGCCCTAGATGAAGTGGTACACTATTCTGTCTGTATACAATGAAAGACCATGGTGAAGATGACACTAGCAGTATTTCTTGACTTGGACTAAATTGCTTTAGTCTTATACATGCAGTAGCACTCAGCCATAAGAAGGACGTATCATGACAGTAGGGTCTGGTACACGTGTGGGCAAGGCTGCAGCATCAGTGCATGGTACTCATTCAAATATATGTTTAGCATATGCTACTGCAGTCAGTACAATCACAAACATTTTCAGCCAATGTGTTTGGTATCATTTAAGGGCCTATACAAATACTGTAAATAATGAAATATTGTAAAGCCACAAGTAAATACTGATGAATTAACACACACTACTAAGAACTATGATGCCACATCTGTGGCATAACAAGGTGTTAGCTGATATAAGTAGAGATGCTGACTGCAGCGTATACAGAAAAATAGCAGCTTCTCTCCTGTGAGCTCATCACGTGCTTTAGTGTCCTGGAAGAGATCAAATACTGTATATTTTTCTTTTCATATTTATGAAAAAAAAGATCCAAGAAACTCTGGAAGGGGGAAGGAGGGCAGATGTAGACCACAGCAAACAGCAGTCTGGAGTTCCACTTGTGGGACAGGAAAAAGGAAAAAAGGGACTTGTTAAATACTATTCATTTTTATGTAACCTTTAAACTATAAACACTATGGAGATTCATTTTGCTCCTAGGAGAGATAGGGAACTTAAACTGGGAGGGATGATGGAAATATAATGAGTGCTATGAGTGACATGTGTAATAACTGATGTTTATATAACCAAAGAAGAAACAGTAAACAGTTGTAGGGCAGTGATAAATTCATCAACAATTATTTTTTTTCTACTAAAATAATACAAACAAATTAAAAAGAGAAATCTCCATTTGTAAAAGTGCAAGGCTTCCAGGTGGCATATCAGCTTAAGACTTAGAGGGCATGCAGTTGTTTCAGCATGTTAGATGCTTGATTGAATGTGGTTTTTGATAATAATTTTCAAGTTTATATGAAAATAATGAAAGATAATGAGTTGCAAGGAGTTGACTGCACTAATTACTGTTTGATCCCATTATAAAAAAATAGACTGGTGTGAGAGGAGAAAAATAAAGACAACATACTGTGCTAGCAGAGAAAGAAAGTTGGTCTTATTATTCCAGTTTGCTCACCATTCCCTGAGCTTGCAGACACGAGTAAGTTTTGGTGGCATACATGCCATAGTTTTCCAACATGCCACAGTTTTCACATACACTCAAGATGAAACTAATGTTTAAAAACTGATACTTTTTCAAAGACAGCATCAAAGGGTGGCAAAGGTGTAATTCTAGTATTTCAATGCTAGCAGTATTATACAAACTCGGGGTAACAGCCTGGTCGTGCTGAGAACCACAGCAAAATGACTGCCCACCTTAGGAGAGTTCAGGTTTTCCCCTGCATTCTTCCCTCCTCTTCACTTGAATAAAGCTGACTATATGTTAAAGTGATCCTATGCATTGCATTTTTCCCTAAAGGTGTGGCTAAAATTTGGCTTATATCTGGGTGGACATAAGCTTCCATTCTTGTGATTTGTTTTGCGTTATCTTAATCAGTTCTCTATCTTTATATCCTCCCCAAGCCTGTGAACATTAAAGACAATTCAGCTAACAGAAATTCAGTTCACAGAAACTACGTATACACGAGGAGTTTGTGCAGATGTTTCCTGGATGAAGTTATGCAGCTGCAAAGACTTTATTAATTATCAGCAAAATGGATTGTTCTGTAATTGAAACTCTCTGGGGCTCTGCTACATTTGAAAATTAACATACATATATGTATGGTCAGGACATAGATGGATGCTGTTACATTATTTATTACAGATGGATATTTTAGCTAATGCAGAAAAAAAGGCTGGTCTTTCTCCACTGGAGCTTTCAAATATTTGCTTCATATTAATGTCTATGGTTCCATAATTCAGGACTGAAAGGACAGCTTGCAGAAACAGTACTCCCACTGCTAGTGTTGCTGACCTCATCTACAATGGACGGGTCCAGAATCTTTATTTTAATCCTATTGACAGTGCCTCAGTGGGAGTAATTATAACAGTCAGCCACAAATCCAGACCTCCTGTCACTGATATATTAGGGTTTTTCACAACAAAAATGAGCAGCAGACAAGGAGGATGAAAACAACATGGGGTAGTGATTATAGCAAGATTTGTCAACCCCCTTCTGTATTAACCTGCTACAAACATATGACAATTTGGCATGGGAGACACCAGAAATTACAAAATGTTTACTCTTCCACAGTATCAAAAATAAAATTTTGAAAATAATTTGGAAGGCATTGTTCTCTTATGAGATACATGGCTGGTAGATCAAAACATCAGCCACAGGCACTTTTTAGCCAATGTATTTGAAAAGTTTAGATAAACTGAAAGCAGACCATTATAAAATAATTCCCAAATGTGGATTTCAATGTGGAATATTAGACATAAGAAATCCAGTAACAAACGGAGACTTTATAACCTCTGATCCCTTTTTCCAATAATTTGTGTACATTCAAGTCATGACTTGTTTGAAATTGTAAATTACTTTTATAGTGAGAGATGGCATCTGTTATGCCTTCTCTGGCACCTAATATATATTGTTTTATAAGGAGCTTAGAACGTAGTATTTTATTTGTCTAACTACTATACAATGATAAATGTCTAGCTGAAAAAGATGTTTATTTAAGCTTGATTTTTAAACTGCAATAGCATCTAAAGATTATTCATGTTTCAATGAAGGAATTATGTTGTATGGTTTAGCCAGAGTAAACTCAAGACTCTTAATGGTGCCTCAGCTATAGTGTGAATGACATATCTAAATAGGCCTGTCCAGTGGCTGCATACCATCATCCACTGAATGTTTGCTGTTGCCTGTCAGGAACCTCTCAGACCTTGTATTCATTTCCCAAGACTAATATGCCCTTGTTGTCCAAAATCCTGCTAATGTCTTTTGAGAGATATTCACATACTGCCATTGACACAAGTAGAAATCCAGAAATAGAATGCTTGCTAAGTGATAGTAACTTACTCCACTTTTTTCACTGCATGAAGTGAAACTTTTAGCTCTATACAAATCTGCTTAAAGCCACACGAGTATGTCATCATGTGTGCCTTATTAAATTATCTAGTTTCAAAGAAACATAAACAGAAAGAAATACTCCGGTAATCAGGTTGAAAAACATATCTAACAAATCAAAGAATACCCAATGTCACTATACTGTAACAGCAAAACTAATTTGAATCTAACGATTCTGAAAAAGTAGATAAAAGACTAGATTTAAATGGCAATTAAAGAAACACTAACATAGTCTGAGAAGAATTAATTGACTGGGTAAGTTAAAAGTTGTGCATTGAGGCTATGATGTAACATCCCTCTGCATTTTCAGTGTCTGCAAGAACTTGGACGAGTGCCTCTCATTAACTTTCTTAGGAAACACAACTATAAAGCCACCATGAAAATTTGGGGGAAATTAACATGAGAAACACAAAGACACAAAAATGCAGACAAGACACATGTCTATTACTGAATGGAGTTCAACAATGAAAAGTAGGTTAGAGAAATGAAAGGAGAAAAGGGATTCTGGCTTTCCTGTTCGTTGTTTTCCTTTGGGTTTGGTTTATATTTTTTTTCTTTTCTTCCACCATGCCCTTCCCTCAAGATTAGGTTTGCAAGATGCTCAAGCAGCTTCTACTCAGAGCTGAGTGACAGCTTGAAGACTGATTAGCCAGACTGGGAGCAAACACTCCACACTTTGCAGGACATGGTGTACGTTCACCACCAAAAAGAGGATCCATGCCTGAAGGTTTGTCAGCAGTAGAAATTTTATCTCTCTTCCTCAGCAGGTTCTCAAGCAGTAAAAGAATTAATGGAAAAAATGCACTTAATTTGCTTATACTTTCTGCATCTTTGGGTCTAGTCTACACCATCTTAGTCTACAACATAGATAGCTTGTCTCATACAGTGTAGCCACTTAAATAACCATAGAATCATAGTATCACAGAATGGTAAAGGTTGGAAGGAACCTCTGGAGAGCAACGAGTCCAACCCCCCTGCCAAAGCAGGATCACCTAGGGCAGACCTCAAAGGAACATATCCAAGCAGGTTTTAAAGTCTCTAGAGAAGGCGACTCTTTAACCTCTCTGGGCGGCCTGTTCCAGTGCGCTGTCACCCTCACAGTACAGAAGATTTTCCTCATGTTGAGGAAGAACTTCCTCTGTTCCAGTTTATGACCATTACCTCTCATCCTATAGTAGGGCACAGCTGAAAAGAGACTGGCCCCTTCTACTTCTATCCACCCTTCAGATATTTGTAAACATTAGTAAGATCCCCTCTGAGTCTTCTCCAGGCTAAACTCCAGGTCTCTCAGCCTTTCTTCGTAAGAGATGTTCCAGTCCCTTGATCATCCTCCTAGCTCTCCATTAGACACTAGTATAGTTTACTGTCTCACTTGAACTGGGGAGAGCAGATTGATGTCCCCCAAGGCTCAGTACTGGGGCCACTCCTGTTTAATATCTTCATCAATGATTTGGATGAGAGGATAGAGTGCATCCTTGGTAAATGTGCAGGTGACACCAAGCTAGGTGGAAGTGTCAGTCTGCTTGAGGGTAGGGAAGCTCTACAAAGGGATCTAGATAGGCTGGATTGCTGGGCCAAGGCCAATTTCATGAGTT